>CAIGRL010130138.1:0-17861 GCA_903798325.1 Fraxinus xanthoxyloides | reverse complement strand
TCTCTGTTCCTTCTCTGAATAATCCTAAAAGCAAAGGAAACGACTCCAATGGCTGCCATAGGATAAAATGATCGGTATGGCGCCAAGGCCAAGGCTGTAAGATAGGTAAAATATCCAGCAACAAGATATGCAAAGCTTAGACGTACTTTCCAAGAGGGGATGCCTGGAATGGGAAACAGAAAGAAATTGAACTCGGGCTTCAAATCACAGATACCATGCAGAATGACACCAGTGCAAAGTAGAGAATCCCAAAACCATGGAAAATTTTGACCAATACTGATCCTCTGCAAGCACGACGTACTCAGTTAGTGCCAGCCATAAACAAGAATACTATCAACAAATAATTTTATGATGGAAGTTCAAGGAAACATATCAATGCATTCTGAAAGTGATCCACATTCCACAGTTCAATCTTTTTGTCTTGACAAAAATGAAAACACAACTTAAGGATGAACTAAATTGGTATTATTGCTATTCATGAAAACGAACAAAGGAAGAACAGTGGATATAATTAAGTAGGCCAACTGCAAAAGGACAATTTTGAGGGGTAAAAAGCGTGGGCTATTAGTTTTTTTGTGGTTGAAAGATACCAGATTAACAAAATTTCGATGCTAGTTCGAAGGAACTCAAAATAATGATCAATTTTTGTATTGAAAAAATATTAACAAAGACACCATTGTAAAGAATTGTAACATCACAAAGTGGTGCCATTCTAAAGTATTTTTACATTACTCTAGTTCTCATATTTTTGGATAGAGAGAGAGAGAGACATCTGCAACTTCAAGAATTTCAACTTACTCTCTAGGATCAAGTGGTTTAAGCATCACATATTGATTCTTCAGAATATCAAACTGGAGTCCATTAAACATTCAGGATATATTTGATATGCAAAATTTAGAAAGGATTGAATAGTGTAATGAACAAGATTTTAACTTCTTTTTCGTACTCTATAACGAAAAGAGTACTATCCAACTCACCTCAACACAGTATTTAGGTTTCATATAAAAAGGTGAATACAGTACAAATTTAGCATTCTCAGATAAAATGAACACAACATATCACCCATACCTGAAGCCAGGCGAGAAGTGAAGGGACAAACATTAGTGTTGCAAGCAGATGTAACACAAGCAACCCATGCCGGTAGTGGAAGATCTCTAATTGTGTCTCGCCATAGCTTCCCAGAGATTCTGGGCTACTAGTGCATTTCTTATCCATATTAAAGAGCTCATCATCATACTCGGGATTAAATTGAACAGAACCTCGAAGACCTCCGTTTTCAGATTCAAATGGCTCCTTACTTTGGATGTGACTGCGAAATGAAGCCATAAAAAAACTGTTTTGCAAAAACAACAAATTGAATCTTAGATCATATTACTCGTCACTGAATAAATGCTAAAACAATCACAAGCATGTGAGAAATGCATGTAGGAAAAGAAATAATACTTCAAATGATTAGATAAAGACATAGGCACAAAAATGAGTTAGACTACATATGTTTTCTGCACTCAAAAAATGTATCCATCCAACAACCAAAAGTGCATGTCACAGCCTTGAAATTTCAATCTGGATGTCTTTGCACAGTTATTTCTCTAGAGAATGCGGACGAGGGAGGGTCACATTTACCAACTACAGACACACACATCATTCATAAGTGACCATACTCCAACTTCTCTTTGTCGGACAAGGGAAGGGCTATTTTCTATACCACAGAAGGTTCCCAAACTCTTGGTTGGATGCAATTGAACCAAAGAAAGAGCTCTCAACAATTAACTGTTAAGCAGACCAGATTAAGAGGAAAAATAAATAGATTCTTGTCCCTCCAACCCCTTAAAAAATTGCATTCTAAGGGTTGTATTCCAATTCTCTTTACTTCTTGATGTGGTTACATATATATTACTACTACTTGCACCAATAATCTGATTAGAGAAGTTACATCTTGAAGACCTGGAGATAAACCAACTGAATGATGAAGCCTTAATTTTGTGTAGAACTCACATTCAAGTCCACTGAAGACAAAACCAAGGATATTCTGACCTATTCACTTATCAAATTTATTAAGAAAAAGAATTATAGGCAATAGAAAACTCATCAGAAGTAATATTTGGTCTTACTAGCATCGAAACCGCAAATATGATAACCTAGAACCTAATTAAAAGGATATCAAAACGAATTTTAGGACAGTTAAATAACGTGAAAAGATAAGGGGGGACTACAGCTATTGTTAGTCACAGAAATTAAAGTAGCGAGGCACCAACCAAAAATGTCAGACCATCAAAACTTTTTAAATAACTCGGTTGTTATATTAGGGTGCACGGCATAATCTTCACCATAGCATAGTTACCAATGACAATGCATTCAATAAAATGGTATACCTAGAAAGAGCGTTGTGACAGCATATAGCATGAGATAGGAGCAATGCAAAGAGACCCAGAGCAGGATGCACAAAACACACCAGTGTAATAGCAATTAATGCTGTAATAAGCAGTGAATTGGCTTTCAGAATCCTTGCCACCTGCTTGATGAAAGATGAGACAAGAAATAACATCAACGAAGAACTTTAAATCTCGCAAGGAATATGGAAGAGTGGAACCTCCTTGCGAAAGGAGTTGAAAGTATTTACATTAATTACCAGAAAAGAAGTAGGAAAGTATGTTTACTTGCTTTCACTATTTTGATAAACCTAGAAACATAACCAAACAAACTTCCCAACTATGACTCTCTACAATTAGTTGCCTTCATTGTGAGTACAAGATTACCTTATTAGATGATAGGATGGAGGAGAGATTATTAAATTGTTGAAGGAAGGAAAAACTGAAATTCCCTTCCCATGCTTGCCACCTACAAATATAATCTTGTTTTAACACTGTATAGAACATCAATATTACTCTCAAAGTGTAAATATTAAGTGGTTTACACTACACCAAATTTTACAAAAGAGAGGAGGGAGGGACTACTAACCTTTTCTTAATGAAAAAATGGGCTGATGCAACTATATAGAAAACCAATTGGGAAATTGATGTGATCATAATCACAGCCCCGTTTGCAAACACATAGCATAGTATTGAGACGACAATGAAGCTTATCATCGGAGGAATTTGTTGAGAGAATAGGCAGGAAAAGAGTAAAGCAAAAAATACAGGCATTACGGCAAGGAATAAAGATGGCACTGGTATTATCAAATTTGATTCAACAGCTGACAGCAATGATGGTATAGGCAGATCAGCTTCCCAACTGCGAGCTTGCCGCATAAGAGCAAAAAACACAACAGCAACAGAAAGACCGCTGATCTGCATGACATTAGCCCCCATAAAAGCAAAACTGATAAGAACTTCTCAAATACATGAAATAAGAAGCCTAATTACCTATCATAAGCTACAAGCTACAACAAATTCATATGCATGGGATGGGAAATATATGCAATATGAAACTATGAAGTGCACGTGCACAACTACTCTTCTCTTGGCAAAGGAAAACTTTGGCATAAAACATCCATAGGTATATCAAATTTCATCAGAGTCATCAAATATTGCAGCAGATAAATTTAAGCATTCAATCTAATATGATTTTATTCATCATATTGGGCCTCCCTTGAGATTCTTGGAAACTTGAGTCAAAAGAAAAAAATTACTAAACCTGCTCATTCATCATGGAGTATTTTCAAAGCTATTTCAAAATTAACTTATTCCAGGTAAAACATAGATACTAATGAAATGCATTTTTCTGTGGAGCTGATATATTTGACTAAAATGGTAGCATAACAAAGAGCTCAAGAAAACGAACTGAATTCTAGAAAGCCATGGTGTCGAATTATGAATTCACCTGAGAAAAATATAAAAGCAAAAATCTACCAGCAGAGGCAGTGATAGAAACCCCAATGCTAGTTTTGTACGAGCAATGTGGATCCACCTGCAGAGAATACAACATTAAAGGAATCTAATATTTAGCAGTGCATGAACAATACCAACAAAATGACAAAATTTTCATGTCACAAGCGTGGTCGGAAGAAAAGAAATCATTTTACTTCTAATCTGAGAAACTATACCAATAACAAAACAATTGTGCTCTCAGAGTCTTGAGTGGAAGTCCAAAGTGCTGGAAATGAATCAACAGTGATTGTTTCAGAATGCAAGTTCGGATATATATGGAGACCAGATGTAGCATCCCATGCAAGTGCTACTGGTGGGAAACAGCGGAGCCTACAAAGTCCTGCAACCCAAGGGAATTAATTAATGGTAGAGATGAAAAGTTATTAAGTGTATTAAATGGATTGCACAAGAATAAATACGATTAGGTATCTTTGCAAATTCCCCAAAACACAAATAATATAAACCACAAAATGTCCAAGAATGCAACCAGAGTTTATCTACGCAAAAGATAAAATAGGTTTTACTCTCCACGAGTTTGAATTACTTGACCTCAATTAAATCCAGACTGTAATTTCTTATGAGGCACCATAAAGTGCTTACAAGAGACTTGATTTCTTTTAATGGCAGACGATGTAAGTTCTTGACCAGCTTTCTTATTAAGCAAGGAAGCTTCATTATGTTAAGAATTTCTTCACGAGGATCATCCTTAGAGATTCTGGGCATGCTAAGACCAAGAGACTTGTAAATAAATTGGAACCCCTTGGATAATGTATACATGTCCTTTCATATTCCAATTCAACACATGAATAAAAAATGACAGATACGCAACAGACAGGACATTCAGTGGCTTTTGAAGAAAATATTTTCTTAAACAATTAGAGAGGGAGGGAACTGTACAAGTACAATGATGCATGCTTGCCGTGTCACATATTATTCATTACATCATGACCTTTTGGATCAATTTGACTACTACTTGTAATACAATTGATCTTAATCTACTTCATTATGAAAACTGAAATTCGAAAATTAGTAAGTTACACATTAAACTACATACTAACTTTCAAGTGTTATTTTTTATTTCTAAGCTCCTGTTCGGTTTAGCTAAAAATCAGACTTTTAGTATTTTGATATGATAAAAGTGGATGAGAAGTGTGGTTGAAAAAATGATAAATGTAGTGGGTTCTATAAAATGTGTGGTTGAAATGATTTTAAGGAAAAATGAGTTTTAGAAAATAAGGGCCAAACACGGGCTAAATATATTCCATATTGATTTTACTAAAAAGATAGTTAAAAAGAACAGAAAGTAAACCTCCGTTTAGAAAACAAGAAATGGAGAAGTAAGAAATTGGAAGAGCATAAAGATATAGAACGGAGAAATTATGAGAGAATTATCAAACTCGAAAGAGAGAGAAAAATAGAAAAATTCTTACTACTTGTTTCTGTGTCTCCTGGTTCTTCAATGGGAAATTCTGACTCCTTGATTCCACAACCTGTTGTTCTAAGAGATAACAACACAGGTAGAAGGCCTAAGCTAACAGAGAATGTGAGGTTAAATGCAAGAGGATGATCCTCCTTCAAATTGATTTCCTGTAAAAATCAAGTCATATAGCAATCAGCTATCAGCAGCCAATGTGTGAACTTAATTTTCTTGCAATCTTCTATCAAATAGGCTGTATTTTGAAGATATTAACCTTTTGTGAATACATAGAATGAATCAGAGACTGAGAAGAAAACACTTTCTCGCCTTCCCTTGGATCAAAAAATTGTCCAACTCCCATAGAAGTGGCTGGTGGAGGTCTACCTGAAATGGTCTGCGTATAGAGCACATAAAAAAGTCGGTTAACATTATAAATCATCCAGTGATCATGCTTATCATACTTGAAAAGAGAGCAGCACATATAACTGAAAGTATACAGTGAGCTTCTCTTTTGAGTTCTATCTGCTTCGCCTAGCATTATCATGACAAGAGAAAAAGACGATGGCTGTAACATTAATTTCTTCCATATCCATTTTAAAAGAATGTAGTAGATGTACTCAGCGGAGCAAATAGGTTTTCTTTATTGACTTGAAATGTATCAGGACAAAAAACTCCTTGAACCATGATCGAACACCGAAAAGCTGGAAAAGTTCGTGCAAAAATTTGTGCTGACATATTACGGCACTCTCACTTAAAAATTAATTTGAATTAAAACACTGCACCCTAACAGGCACTCAAAATATCCAAAACCCCTGCAGGAATTCTCAACATACTGAGCGATCTATCGATATCCTTTCCAAAATGCACATTATAAATCTTATTTTAACAACTCATTGAACATAGTTATGAAGCACATTTCCATTTTTTTCTGATAGAAACTTCTTGAGATCTGTTAATCGACAAACTAAGAAATTGCAAAAGAATCTCAATAAATAACATATATCAGGAACAGGAGGTAAAGATATTCTAACTGAGCTTTGATGTCATGTTACCGGGCGAGGTGCAACTGAGATTGTCAGATATCTGAACCCATGCATATTCTGAGGATCCAACCAAAGTACAGCAGATGGAGGTGCCTGCTCAGTCTGACTACCTGGCTCAACCTTAAATAAATATCAAGTTAAGAAATGCACATATTTTTAAATCAGCACTTAACAAGGATCGGGCAATAACACGAGTTTATAATGCATATACCTGCCTTGGAGCTGGGCCAGATGGAATATGCACCATCTTTGAGGTGACTTCGATAACCCGTTTATTCGTTGAAAAGTCCACGGTCGAATTTCCCTTCTCTGGCCAGAGATGCAGTCGCACACCGGAACATGGAGGAAGATTTGTAACAAAAACAAAGTGTTTTCTTCCATTTGAACCCTAAGCATTGAATGATCACTATCATTCTACTTAATAAGTGTATCAACATGTTAAACTACCAATTTATGCATGGAAGCCATTAAACATCTTCTATCAGAGCGAAGTCATGCTCATTTTCTTCTAAACTTCAAAATTTCATACCATATTAAACTTATTTAAGACTGATAACATGCAAACTATCATAGAATGTCTGGAATGTCTGGCCTTAGCCACAAGCCTAGATGCATATGTAGTGAAAACATTTGGAAACAATAAAAAACAAAGGAAATCAGTCAATTATAAATGCTCAGGAAAAGTTCCTGTGAACTTTAAATTAAGCTAACCAGTTTTTGAATGTCCAACCACCGTCTCCTTCCATCCATAGCTAAAACAGTGATGGTAGTAGTTTGAATGTAAAGATCTCTTTCAAGTCCATCATTGTTCCAAACATTACCTGGGCAAGCAGATATACCAGGAACTTGTATTCCTGTGTCATCATCACAAGCAATAAAATTTCTAAAAGTATTACTCCTAAATTTTGAAAAATATCTCATCAAGGAGAAACCATACTCCAACCACAGTCTAAACATCATATGTAATACTCAAGCATATATTCAATTAGTACTAATCTGGAAGAGATCAAAGTTTGATGCTTTGTCTTTTTAAATTTTTCCATTAACACAGTCAGTAAATGGAACAAATGCTGAAATAGTTCTTTCAGGCAAAAGTAAAGCTTTATCCACAGACAATGGGGATTCAGATTTCCAAAAAATTGATATTCCCACCTTGATTAGAAAAATGTGCTGACTGTTGTGATACAGATGATTCTCTTAACCAATCAAAGTTCTCCGGAATTCCACTATGAAGCATTTTTGTGAATATAGCCAGTCTTTTTCGTACATCGTGAAAAGGTTGGCCTGTCTTTGCATCTATCAAACTGAGAAGAGTGTGTGACACCTGAAAAGTTAAAAAGGAATTTTAGAGCTTCCTATATTGGAAAATAAATGGTTCTGTAAGAGAATAATGACTCACTTGCACAACTAGCTGATTACACCATAAGATAACCTGGTGCTCCATTGACAGCCACACATTCTTCATACTCGTGCTACTTATCATAAATCCATGTGTAGATGGAACAATGCCATCGAGGGACTCCAACTTTGATCGCACCTAGTAAAGAAAATCAAATAATTTTGCCAATTTGTTGTTAGCAATAAACCATCAGATTAAAGCTAAAGATAACCAACAAATCAAACATCCTCAGACAAAGTTACTTGTAAGAGAAATAGCAGAACATAGTTCTACATGTTTGAGAAAATAAATCTATCACATCTCCACTTTCTGAAATAGATTAGAAAGTGTACAACAGCACTCATTTAAGAAGTAAACACTGACATAAAATTCAGTAAAATAAATAATCCAACTTATATTGCGGGTTAAAGAAAACAACATAGGAGTATGCTGTAAGCAAATAACAAGGAATATATTTCAATAATAAAGGAAAAAAACGAAACAGACAATTGAGCACGCTCAAAATTTTCTTTCCACAACTGATACATGCATATAGAAAGAAAATAATTTATTGATACTATAATGCCATGACATACACTAATACTTTGATAAGTGCTCGTGGATATAAGAAAGCTCTAGATACTGGCAGTTCGTCAATGCTAAATTTTTCTTCCCTAATGACGTCAAAAGAAAAATTGATCTTCTCTTCATGAGACCTAAATTGTAATTCACACCTTAGTCCTTTTGTTTGCAATAAATCTAAGTGCAAAGATGTGGATACCTGGTAATCATTATAGCCACCAGAAATGGATATAACAGCAACTTGAGAGAGCAACGGTTCAGACACATAACGTCCACTTTGTGAGGTTTGGATCTCATATCCTCTTCTCCATTCCTGATTCACATGCGTGTAATAGTGACCCAAGGATGGCTGAAATGGTACAGGAGGTAACCTGGATAAAGAAAAAATACATTACAAGTGCAATTATTACTACGGAGAGATGATATGCCAATAATAATAACAGCAACAATAAATTAAAAGTTTACTGGTGTGGAGATGAAAGAGTCAAAACAGTTTCAACTGCTGACTTCCTCAAATGAGGATGCACAATAGCAGCCCTTGCTACAAAACCACCCATAGAGTGACCAACCAGTATGACACTTTTTGGTGAACTCCCAGAAACAGCAGAACCTTCTTTTGCCCGAGCATCACGAGACTCTTTATATTGATCTAAAATCTACAAGCATTAGATGACGTGTAAATTGCTAGAGAAATTTAATCTTGATCCAAAGGAAAAATAAAGTAAATAAATCACGAAAACCAAGTGAAACTGGATTTTCCATATTGGGATCTGAAATTTTTTGCCCAATTATCTAACAGCAAGTTGAAACTTCACTAGCAACAACACATACATGCCACACATCAGACTTTTCACAACATGACTAATCTTTTCAATATCAAAGGGTAAAATGATCACAGCTAAGTTTTCCGTATTGGGCTAGTGGAATAAAATATTCATAAAGAAGAAAGAGGTCTCCACCAATGAAGAACTCACACTGCTTGTTTATCTGATCAATCTTTTGCCAATGCACTCATGTTGAGTTGAGTGACATTTCAGGATAGAATAATATTCGTGAAGTGAAACAAAATAATAATAATAATAATAACAACAACAATAACAACCATGTTTTTAACAAACCCCATGAGCAGGGAGATACGTTATACAGATAGAGTACCCCAATCATTAGACTACACAAATAGATTCCATGCCAAAGAAGGAATGTTTACTACAATTTTTTTTGTTTTTTTCAGCCTCTATTATCATTTATTATGATTCTACAGGTGCTTATTAGTGTTTTTCACATGACAATAAGTCATGCACTCCAGATTGGCATTATAATCCAACCTTAAAACAGCCTATCAGGATGGTATGCAAAAGTGACAAAAATGATACCCTGTGAATGGCATATACTACATATTCTGTGTGTTCTTGAAGTATCCGACCATCCATTGCAGAATGTTCGCCTTCAAGATCCACAGCAAACCAATCAAGCATGGAAGTGTATTGACTGGGTAATGAAGTTCCAGTAAAATCAGTATCTACTCCTCCCCTTCCAAGATTTAGGGAAGCTTCTTGGTAAAAATTATGCTCAGGCGGGCCTCCTTGGTAAGCCCTATCAGATTCCGCAGCCAGAGATCTCACCTATATCAATGAGGGTGAAGCAGAAAAACAAGAGACACCCTGTCAGAAAATATAAATTTAAACTTTTAAGCATCTCAATCTACAAATAGAGCATTTGCTTTTATCAGTATCACATCACCTGATAATCATACAGAAATTATACGCATCCACATCATCATATAAGAATGTTTTAGTAATACAAAACCATCGGCAGTATTTATTGAGAAAATAGATTATTCTATCTATTCACAAAAGTTCTTCTTAACAAAAGCTCATTTACGCATTCACCAATAAATACAAACAGTAATGTAATTTAACATCCTCACAACAAGAGACACAAAGATACTAACAGAAGTAGATCAGCCATAGGATGTTTAACTGCTCAATTTCTTTTAATTATGATCAAGCTTTTTACCAACTTTAGTTTGCTAATCATCATAACAAATCACCTCAGAATATTACAGACAGCAAAAGATATATAAGGAGAAACTTGCCTGTTTGTAGCTTCCGCCATTACCAGGGATAAAAAGAACAGGAACGCCATTAAGCTTCTTAAGGTGCTCATTAAAATCAATCTTTCTCCATCCTTCGTGATACAGGTATAAACCATATTTGGTGGATGACATATTTGCAGGTGTAGAGATTGGAATATAAGTCGGATACATATAGGTCATGATACAACCATTTGATATTGGTCTCAACAAACCATAAAGACCCGCAAGGCCAATCCATAAAGCAATGATAATCACAATCGCCAATCTAAATCTCGTTTTAAAATCTTTCGTGTTCGAATTGCCTTTAATTGCCCTCGTCAAATTCATTTTTCCAATCATCTGCAGGCAAATGTTTCCATCCAAAAGTAAAAAATCAGAAGATAAAAGAAGTATCAAGTAGTCAAAACTTTACGTAAGCCAATAGAGAAAGGGAAAAAACACACCATAAAATCAAAGTGCATCATATGAAAGTTATCTTTATAATTCACACTAAAAGTTCAATTAACCCTCTTCAATTAAATGCAAATTCCAAACCCATTAACAAAAGATGCAGACAAGTAACATCAAAATCATCAAATGTCCCAGAAACATTAAATTGAACCTCTTAACAGAATGATTAGCTAGAGCTAATTTAGATCTTCAATCTTTACAAACTATATAAAAATATTTTCACAGAAGAATCCCATCGTATTAACTGCAAACCCATCAAGAATTGAAGTGCACCAGAAATCAAATACATACAAAATCAGAGGTGGATCCAGGAATTTAGGATGCTGGGGCTGAAATTTAAAAAAGTCAATATGATAAACTCGTATATAACATTAAGTGCTTATTAAGGATATACAACAACAATTAATTAATTTGCCGACAAGGAAACAACAATTCATTATTTGCCGAAAGACGACAACAAATCATTATTTTGCCAATAAGTAGTTTGAGAATACTAGTGTTGTTGATAACGATTAACAAGGAGAGGATTGTACAAGAATTGAAAGTATTACATGAAAAAAAAAAATTAATTACTTGTTTGGTGAAGATTAAAATTAGATTTTTAGTGAATTTTGATAAAAGTTGATGCAATGTGTGGTAGAAAAGTTGTGGAACCAATGAAATATGTGGTTAATATTGATATTTTTACTTTAACTTAGATTAAAATCTGATTTTAATTAATACCAAACGGGGACTAAATATTCTACAAGATTGTGATAAAGAAGTTCATTATATTTATGCAGATATTTCCAGTTAAAGTTTCAATAGCAAACCAATGCTTAAAATGACTTGTACTAAAGGCATAATGTGCACCTCTTCTCATGTTTTGAACACTCAAATGCTGATTTTAGAATGACATTAGCAAAATTTCTCCACAAATTCAGATGACACATAACCTAAATTGAAGAAAGTTGGCAGTACATGTAATTATTAGGTGTGTACCATATCCCTAAGAACTTGTTATTGAAGTTACCAAGGGAGAAGAATCCCAGCTCAAATATTTGTTCCTCAGAAACTAAAATCTGCCCGTCACGAATGGTTTGGTTTGCAAAAAGTGTATCTCCTGCAAGAGATGATTATAGAAATGTTAAAGAAGATAGGAGCAGCAATAATCACGGTAAACTGTTAACCAGCATTTTTATTAGAATACGGCAAAGGAAAGAAGTGATGCATATCATTATTGTAAGCATGTAAACATGACAATTTTCCATGCAGCATATTATTATTAACATGACGCGAAGCTCATTTGATAACCATAAAAACCAATTGGAATCTTATTTTCAATAAATTTAACTTCGTCATTTCCTTTAATTCTGGAGCGATCAATTTTTAGTCAAACATGTGAAGAAGACTTTGTTGGTCTTAGCCCTCTGTATTATTAACTTCAATAACTCATTAGACAACCAATAGAAGCCACAAGTACAGCAAGAGTTCCCTCGACGCTAACTCCCCCCTCCGTTCCCCTTGGAACTATCTTGAATGTTGTCACTCGATAATAAGACATAAATATTATTTAATGGTTAACAAAGTCAAAACACTAGCTCTGGCTAAGACAATAACAATTCAAGACGACACCTTAGTAATCAAAAGATAACTAAGATTAGGAAAGCACAAAACAGCACAAAGCACTCAGCCCTCTTCTTCCTTTCCTATTCTCAGCAACCCCTTGAGACTCCTTCTGAGCCAATTTCACCTCCGTTGCTGTGCCCTGGAAATTTTGAATTAATCAACTTGCATTTCCAACTATAAACACTCAAAATTTCTGAAATTCAGAACTTAAGCATTTTGATCATCATCGTCATTTTCTTTAAACATTCACCAAAACCAAAACATGGAAACCAACAAAAAAATAAATCCGAAGATTTCTTCTTTTCTTTCCACGGATCACACCCAACATTTTATGATCATAAAGTACAGTACAACACTAATCATACAATTGCGTTCAATCAAAAAATATTTATACACTTCCAAATTCCAGTACCCATTATCAAAATCAATGAAAAACAAAATAGATTTAAGAAAAGTACAGCTTACAATGACAAAGCCCCTGTCAACAAGAAGGAACTAGAAGGGACAAAATCTAGGGTTTAATTGGGGCAAAAAAATTTGAATTGGAGAAGGGTATACAAAAAAGGTTAATGGGGAAAAAAAAATACAACTTGAATACATTCAATAAGTTCCTTCACCCTGGCAATGGCTAAAGAGGCGAAGCCGGTCAGTCACGAAGAGGCAAAGAGCATGGTTAGCGTAGACGTTAGACAGAGATCCGCCCATGAATGCAATTAATTAAAATAAAATAGTGGGAAAATTTATCAAGTACCTGATGGGAGATCCAGGTGGGGAAGTATTGGGATAGTGAAGTATATAGAAAGAACAGAGTGAATTGTGGGGCTAATCAGATTCAAATATTTATTTTTCTTCTCAATAATTTGTTGATTCTTGCCTTTTTTGGGATACCCCGTAATAATGGGTTGTGTGTAAGAGACGGATATGGCCGGCGAGCTTACCTCTTAGTTGAAAAAATAAAAAATAAAAATAATTATATCCCATTGGAAATTAAAATTTATATTTAAATCAACAATTAATTTTAACTATATATTTCATGTGATCAAGACATTTCGAAAATTTTGAGGCTTCGGCGACTATTTATTACGAGTCACTTATATATAACTAGTTATAGTTGAAAGTGTATTACGTCTTATTTTAAAATATTTTATATGTGCTATAAAATAATATTGTAAATTAATACAATTTGTTTATGTGGAATTAACTTTTGATTCAAATAAAATAAAAATCAGCGTGTAAAATCAATTTAAATAGTTGAAGAAATCAATTAGAATAATCCCTCGATTTACCCTTTTGATCTAAATTGAACATTCAGCGAATATCATCTTTTCTTCGTATTCGCATAATATACATGGAATAAATCAATTGAAATTGTTCATTATAGATATGCATTATATCCTCCTATTTACCTTTGTTGTATATCAATTGAATAAATCAATTGAAAGAAAAATCTAAAAATATTCATCTTTTATTCCAATTTTTTTAAAATAAATTTAAGTTACCATATACAATCAAGTGGAATAAATTTCTCAAATGTACATTAATCGTAACTAAATAATTAATAAAATAATGCATGATAACAAATGATTAAATAAATCAAATGCATATTGAAAAACGAAAATGTAATGAATCTATCAAATATGATTAAATAAATTAAATACATATAAAAAATGAAATATAAACCAATAAATTTGTCAAATGTACATTTATCATAACTAAATAGTTGATAAAATAATTAATGATAATATTGTTCAAATGATTAATAAATTAAATACTTATTGAAAAACGAAAAATAATGTATTACTGAACTAATTGAATTACAGTGAAGATAAAATTTAACATTTAATATATTATAAATTTCTTATAACCATAGTAACATTAAATATTAAATTAATAACATATTTAATGTAAATACGAGTTTATAAGAAAGGAATTATGGGAATGTTTAAAATATCAAAAAGTAAATTAAAAAAAATTAGGCCCCAACTTTGAAGGCCCTGGGCAGTTGCCTTAGTGCCCTAGCCGCCACTGCATGAAATTTCCAACTTTTCAAAAATATATATTCCATCAATTTTTATCGAAATCTATTAAAAAATTTATTTTAATTATCACCAAGGTTAACAAAAGGTTTTGAAAAGTTACTTATAATTTTTAGTCAAATCAAGTTAGCGTTAGCCCTCACAATTATTGCTCACTTATAATTTATACATTTCGTAAAAAATTTTACATTTTCATTATAAAGAAATTATAATTAACTTTTAGTGGAAACCCAAAGGCAATTGAAGGCAATTTGGCTTTAAAAGTGAGGGGGAAAAAAGCAAATTAGTTAAACATGTTTAGGCCCATTTCGGCAAAAATTAAAATTAAGCGTCTGTTTGTTTTTCAATTTTTAAATCCCAAAATACATTATATGATAACCTTGTGAAAGTTGATCTTACTGTAAGATACTATGCCCCTGCGAGGATTAACTTCAACTTTTTAGTAAATTTCAATAAAAGTTAATGAAATGAATTATTGAAAAGTTGTGAATACTATGAAATATGTGGATATAATTAATTGTTGATTTTGATTTAAATTAAAATCTTGACTTTAATCCATTCCAAACAACGGTTAAGTAGGGATGGCAAAAAAACTCATTCAACCCGATACCCGTGGGCTCTGCCCCGAATGGAGCGAGATTACCCGCATAATCGGGTAAACGATGTGGGGACAGGACGATGATCATTATCCCGAGTGGGTATGGGGCGAGTACGGGAAACATAGTCACCATCCCGCTACCCGCCCCGTTTAAAATTAATTTCAAATTTAAGTTTTTCATTAAACAAAAATAGTAGATTTATCATTATTATTAAAGAGGATTAAGTTGTTTTTAACAAATTAATAAAAAATAATAATATTTACTAATTAAATACATAAAAAAAAATTAAAAAAAATGGGGTGATAAATGGGGTAGGGGACCTATCCCGCCCTGCCTCGATTCCGTCCCGTCCCGCTTTAATCGAGTATGAAGATGTGGTAACAAAAGTATCCGACTAAACGAGGGTAGGACTGGCCAATCCGTCTCATACCCGCCCCATTACCATCCATAGGGCTAAGTCAAAAAAGATGATTGTTGCATTGCCACATTCCAAAACTTATTAAAATGGGAATTAAAATGAGAAATAAACTGGCGTCGAGATTTTTAATCTAAATTAAAGACAACAATCAATTTTGATCACTCACTTCATAGGACCTCCACTTTTTCAATAACGCATTTCATAAATTTTTATCAAAATCTATTAAAATTTGATTTTAATCCTCGTCATATGGGAACTTGTACTCGACTTATTTATAGGCTTCAGCTCTTGGACAAACATGCAACATTCAATGGTAAGTTAGTTATTCAAGAATTAATTGAGTGGTCAGTTAGGTGATAATTAAAGCTAAATCGTTAGTCGAAAATGAGAAATTTTTGTAATTGAGCTACACTATATTGTTTACGAGAGGATAACTTATGATTAGTTTTTCAAAAAAATTCCAAACAAATAATTTCAACAAAGTCTTTAATTTTTTATTTTACCATGTTCAACTCTACGTATTCCTTTAGCTGTAGTGGGAATGTAGAAATTTTAAAATTGGGTGATCACAGGGAGATGTGAAAGTTAATGACTTTTGTGACTTTGATATTGTTCTGAGAAGATTCGAAAATAATTTAGAACTATGAAGATCCAAGGTTAGTTCTTCATCTTTTTAGAGTTTTTTAGTTCATTAGTCAGTGTTGGAACAAACCCTCATGATTACATTAATTGACATTATTCAATTAAATGTCATTTCGATTAGGTAAATGTTTGTTTGAGAAATAGCGAAATACCACAGGTAGCTGGAAAATGTCCTCTTCAGTAAATGATTAGTCTTCAGAGGAATTATCAAATGTTAAATATATTCATAGTCCATTTTAATTGTATAAAATATTCATAAGGATTTACTCGTTATTACATTTACATTTTAAACTTTTTTATTGCATTCTTATTTTAAATTATCAAAGTTGTCCTCGATGACGGGTTCTATCAAAAAATATGTTAAGATAGAGTAAAAAAATTATTTGCCTCTAGTATATAAACCCAAATAAATAAATAATACAAAATTTAGACCATTTGTCCCTCATTTTATAGTATGTTGACAATAATTTTGAACGAAAATCATGATTAAAGACAAGATCTGCTAGTTAAGAAAATGCTAAAGATTAGAATATGAAGAAAAAACTAAAGAGTAAATATTAAGAACACTTAACGAAATTAAAATGTGATATATTTACAAAAGATAATGCAAATAAGACATGATAAGTATATTTTATACACTTATTTGAACTTAAAAATATAGACATTTAATAGTCTTTTTTCTGGAGCAATTATAACTTAATTTCTTATATATTTCGTTTATTAGATGAAATTCGATGAAAGAAAGTGAATTTGAAAGAAAGAAGTGAAAATTGACCAAAAAAAAAAAGATGCAAGACTCAAAGTTGTGTCAAAGCTCACAATAAAGATTCGAGAATGTTATGGGTCAATTGGATGTAATTAGAAGTCAAAATGAGTGAAATATGGACACAAGTCAATTTTTAAACGCACAAGTATGTCCCAGATGTTTAACTCAAGATTGAAACTCATTTTTAACTTAGTAAACTTTTGAATTCGAAACAAGCTATTTCAAGTAAGTTATAGTTCTTTGAGTTATCTTTTCAACACACAATTACCTTAATTGGATATCGGAAGAAAAAGTTACGACAAAAACACTAAAGAAAGCGCAAAGAGAGAGCAGCAGGTGGCATCAAGGCGCCACCAAGTGGGCGCCTAGGGAAAAAAACCATATTCGTGGCACCACAAATAGGGTTTTCAAGTGTAATTCATCTTTTTAAAAGTACAATTCAACTAAAACTCATCTAAGACTCAAAGAAGACATAAATACAATGGAAGTTCCACACAATTTGGGGGAGAGAAAAACACATAATTATCAAGGTCAAAGAGAAAAAGTCAAGGTTTGAAGACTTTTGAGGTTGAAGAAGATTCTTGGTGCATCATCCAATTCTTTCCATGATCAAGATTTCAAAATTTGGTTATGGACTCTATAATTTTTGTTTTTCTTCCATTATTATGAGTACCTAAATTCATAGATACGGCAAAACAATGTAATATATGTGATCATTTATCTATTTTATTCAAGATTCTAATTTTTTAAATGCACGTGTTGATTTTATTTATGAATTTAATGTTTTGAATCTTTTGATCAATTATTCAATGATTTTGTAAGCCCCCGTTTGACCCACATTAATTTTCTCATTCTCATTCTTCTACTCATTTTCAACCACACATTCTTCAATAAAATAATATTTTCCATCACATCAATAACATTTCCTTCTTTTTCAACCACACATTCTCCATCAATTTAC
>CAIGRL010130136.1:0-18413 GCA_903798325.1 Fraxinus xanthoxyloides | reverse complement strand
ATAAATGTTTAGTTTAAATAGACCCCTAATTGTGTAATACTTTCTTTTATTTTTTTCCTACTTAATTAGCAGTGGTGGGTGGTGCGGTCGGCTCCGCCAAAATTTACAGGCGCAAAAGAGGAAAGATAGTTACAGGGAAGAAGGTGAGGGGAAAGATAAGTTTTTAGTTGGGCCAATTTTAGTGTGAATTACACAAAATCAGAATTTTAANATCTGTCGAGTAAGGAGTTCTCTCACCATACATATGATACAATTCCCGACAAGAAAACCTCTTTCATAAAATTTGCAAACCTTATTTCAGAAAGAACATGCTTTCTATAAAGAACCTTCTTTCTCGACCTTAGAAACCTTTTTCTTTATTGATTTTTTTTACTTATAAATGTTTAGTTTAAATAGACCCCTAATTGTGTAATACTTTCTTTTATTTTTTTCCTACTTAATTAGCAGTGGTGGGTGGTGCGGTCGGCTCCGCCAAAATTTACAGGCGCAAAAGAGGAAAGATAGTTACAGGGAAGAAGGTGAGGGGAAAGATAAGTTTTTAGTTGGGCCAATTTTAGTGTGAATTACACAAAATCAGAATTTTAAAAATTCAATTTCAAAAATCAGATTGAAGGTTTCCCTTTTCAAAAATCAGATATTTTATTTTTAAATATCAAATGTTAATTGTACGATTTTCATTCCAAGTTCTATTCCAATTTTCCTCTCCATTCTATCTTCTCTCTGTCACTCCCTCTTCTCTCCATCACTCTCTTCTCACCCTCTCTACCTTCTCTCTTCTCCACTCTCCATTCTCCTCCCTTTCCGCTGGCAACCCAACCTCGTTTGACGGCGTTGTACAGATCAAGTAATCTGAGCACGGTGCAGATTCATTTTTTTTAAGTGGTGCGACGTTGGTGGGGGTGCAGGATGCGGAGGTGGGAACAAGAGGTTTATGGGTGCGGTTGTAGTGCTGCGGGTGCGATGGTGGTTGGGTGTATGCGTGCTTGAGTGCGACGATGGTGGTCGTGGTTATTTTTGTGTTGTGGTCGGGATTTGTTGCGCGTTGTGGTTAGGATCTACACTACCACGATGTGGTGTGGGACAGTGGTGGTTATTTTCGTGCTGTGATCGGGATTGGCTGCTCGTTATGGTCGGGATCTGCACCGTCGCGATCTGGTATGGATTTTTTAGGTTGTGTTTTCAATTGGCGGATGAGGACAGTGGTGGTGGTGGTGTTTGGGTAACGACAATTATGTTGGATCTGGTGGTGACAGTGGTTTTGTTGGCAACGGCGGCGGCGAATCTTGTTGTTGGTGGTGATGGTTTTGAAGTTGAAAGTTGTAGTTTGTTGGAGGTGGTGACAGTGGTGCTGAGAAGTTGCGGCGTTGGATTGTTTGAGATGGTGATGTTGCTATTGGGCGACGACGGTTGTTGTGCTGCTGCTGGAGACAGTGGCGAGGTGATTGTCGCAAACGTTGGTGGTGGTCACAAATTATTTGGTTAATTATGACCATTAAATTGGTTAACTCATAACCAATAAAAAAGATAAATTGTGACAAAAAATTGTTAATTTGTGACCGTAATTTGATAATTTGTGACTTATAATATTTGTGATCGATAAATAAATTGTGACTTTTAAATTTTTAATTTGTAACCAATGAACAAATTGTGACCTATAATTTTTTTTTTATTTGTGACTGTAAAATAATTTGTGGCATAAAATTTTTGATTTGTGACCAATGAATAATATATGACT
Organism: Fraxinus xanthoxyloides; assembly: GCA_903798325.1. Lineage (NCBI taxonomy): Eukaryota > Viridiplantae > Streptophyta > Magnoliopsida > Lamiales > Oleaceae > Fraxinus > Fraxinus xanthoxyloides. Next base: position 16,678 of record CAIGRL010130136.1, on the reverse strand, counting down.
TATTAATTTTATAAATTTGTGATTGATGAAAAAGTAGTGACATAAAATTTTCAATTTGCAATTGTGAAATAATTTGTGACTTATAAAAATTTTTAATGTGATCGAAAAATAATTTGTGATCAATTAATTTATAATTTCTAACCAAATTATTGAAATTGTGACTTTAATATATTTAATTAATAAAATATATGTTTAATTAATTAATTTATAAATAAATTTTAAAAAGCCTGAGATTTGAAGTGATAAACATTGATCTCTTAAATTTAAAATTGGAAAAATTTAACCTCTTAATTATGTAATATTCCCCCAATTTTAGTTTATTTTTTTAAGAATATGGTCCTTCTCTTTAGCTGGGCTTTTCACATTTCACATTTCAAATTTTAATTGGACCCGTTAAAGGACCCCCAATTGGACATTTCACATTTTAATTGACTGCATACTGGTATCGTATCCTCCTTAAGTTTTTGTCTTTGTTCTCCTGCTGGGAAGAAATTCTTCTTACTTTTAAGCTTCTGCCTTTGCTTAAAATATGCTCATAATTATATATCTTTATGCTTTGCTTCTGACCACTTGACTGTCCACGATCAACAATCCGTCATAACTCATTAACATTCCTGAATCGGTCGCTGTTAATTAGGGTTACTTAACTACACCTTACAAAGAAGATAAGTATTATTTATTCCTTTCAAAAACTTATTATTCTGAAAGATGTTCCCACTTGTTTTGTCTTATTGCTTAAACTATTTGAACCGTCTCAGCATATTTTTAGTATTTCTCCATCACATCCATTAGTCGACTCATATTCACCACTAAGCAACATTTCGTACGTAAGCACACATTGGATGGTGATAATAACTTTCTTATTAACAAGTGCATCATAAATCGTATTTAGATAATGATGTAGGGCGTGTTCGGTAGATATTAAAATCGAATTAAAATTGAAAAAGCTAGCCGTTATTGTTGACTTTTATTAGGCGAGTGAGATCCAATAACGGCTATATTTTCAATTTTAATTGAATTTTAATCTCTACCGAACACGCCCATAATAACCATCCGTTATGAACTTTGTATATTGCCAAATTGCAGTAATCCATGGAAAGATGAATTATTTAATGGTAAAAGAAGAAAAATATTCTAAAGGAATCAGGGATAAATTCAGAACTGATTACAAGTCAGTCTAATACGTAAAAAAAATTATACAATTTTTTTTTTACATAATTTTTTTTTCTACTAAAAAAATCCAATGGGATAGAGCCCGATCCAGCCCCCCAAGAGGAATTGTTTTCGATAAATGAATTGAATATAATATAGGTAAAAAATTAAGAACTTGACGTAAAATTCAGCTAAATAATTATTATTGTGGATTTTCAGAATTGGTACTTATATCTTTTTGGAGGTAAGAAGTCAATATTCTAAGGGAAGAAAAGTAACAAAGTTCAAAACTGCGACGCAAACGAAGCCAACCATAAAGTAACGTATTAACGTGTTATTTTACTGTTATCGTACTTAAAAAACTACTTTTTTTTCGGTTACAAAATGAAATAAGAAAAAGAAAAAGAGAAGAGAAGAAAAACGCAAAATTCACAGCCATAAGGCACCAGCTTTTCTTAACAGAGGCACCAGTTCACCGGAAATATGAGCCGCCATAACTTCATCAAGCCCACCAAACAAATTTCCGCCGACAAAAACTGCCGGAAATGGTGGTGGTGGCCGGTCGGCTTTCTCTTCTGGATTATCGATAATCTTGGAAAATTCTTCTATTGTGGCTGCTTCATTTAGCTCATTTATGTCAAACATGGTGGGATTGACGCCATGGCCGTGTAATAAAAGTTTGACAACATGGCACATGCAGCAGCCACTTCGGGCAAACACCACCACTGGATTCTCTGCCACCAATTTTGTTATACTTGAGTTAGCGGCTGTGGTGGTGGCGCCACCGGTGGAGGTGGTGGTGGGAAGGCAATCTTTGTACGGGAATGCTTGTTGCATGGTAAGGATCTCAGAGGTATGGGTGGGTGTGGAGGAGAGGGATGATGAATGGCGGTGTGGCAGAGTTATATATAATGGCTAGATGGGGGGTGGAGGTGACTGTAAGGTCAACGGAAGTGACGTAATTGTGGACGTCATGGTTATTGCTGGGGTGCGGAGGGTGGAGTAGAGTTGGCAGAGTCCTTAATTAAGCCTAGCCAGATTCCAAAATTTGGATTTTGTGGACGGCTTTCAATTTGGTGAGTTAGGCATTAGTCATTGATGACGTAGCAATAGTCTTTTTGGCTTTAAATCGTTCGATTTGACTAAAGTTTAATTGGAACGTTGAGCATTACAACATCCATAGACTATAGCTCAATTAAAGTTCGAGCTTTACGTTTTGTGGTTCATGAATGCCAATCAAAGGGGGTACGAGATACGATGTATCGAAGATCGAATCTTGTCCATCTTCTAAGGAAGAATTTGCTATGATGATTGGATATATTGAGCATAACAATTATGAGGGTATTTAGTGTGGATTAAAATCAGATTTTTATTGAATTGTGATAGAAGTTTTTAAAATTTGTGGTTGAAAAGATGTGAGATTCCTGAAAGATGTGGTTGACATTGATTGTTTGACTTTGACTTAAATTGAAATCAGATTTTAATTCGATTCAAACATGCCCTATATTAGGTTTTGTCCAAGACTTTTTGCAGACCCTCAACGGCAACAAAGATAACAAGGGATTTCTCACTATGAGAACATCATTTGGCTACAATAGAAATTGGACAATTACTCTATATGCTCTCAAATTGAATTTTAATTAGTCACCCGTTTGAGCTCCATTATAATGTAATTTTTGAAAAAAATGTATTTTGTAATAGTGATTTCTTGAAAAACGTATATTTAAAAAAGAAATTTATTTATGTGTAATATTATTTTATTAAGAAATTTATAGTTGAAAAGAAGAGTGAAAAATATATCGTTAATATAATGGAGCTCGAACTGGGTGCTTATATGGGCGGTGTGACTATTACCCCTCTTCGAATATGATAGTTAGCTAATGTCAATAGATTATTCAAACAAAACCAAAGCGTGATGTCTATACTTATCTATTTCTCACTTTGTTAGCTTTGGTAATCATGTCAAATTTTTGGTCCTTCGATTTTTATTTGTATTGTTTTAAAATTGGACAAGATTATCTATCAGCCTGTCATTATCAGCCACGTATGCAATTTGGTATTTATCCTCTAATTACGTTGGCATATCATAATGATATTAAATCTGACTCCGCCACGAATCTAGTTTTGCATCTTTTTATTTATTTATTTATATTTTTTTTGAGTCAACGTGCATCTATATTGAATTAACTGAATTGGATAACATTTAATCGGACCCATTACGGGCAATGACGACGTCATATTGGAAACAAATTTAGAGTAATCCAAAGAATTTTTTTCTTTGTATTATATTATAAAAATGAAGAACAGAGTATTATATAGAAGTGGATGGATGAATACCTTTAAATTATGTGTGTACTTTCAGTATTTCATTTCTCTTTTCAAAGTTGGGGGACGACCTTTTGAATAGGAAAACATGTGAATATGGTCGAACTTTATCATTTTTTCGTTGGAGAGGCTATTCGACATGAACTACCATCCTTACCACCGTCTCTATTTGATTGTGCTCATTTCAACCTTACCTGATGTTTGGGAGTGGGATCCATGTATATAGAAGAATAATAAGAAACTTATAATCGATACATTACAGAAGTTCTGTTAATGATATAGTTCAATAATCGACTCATTTCCTTCTTTGTTCTTTCTAATCAAGATGGTTGCACAATCTAATATCACGTTGGACAACCTCGTACAATAGCTTAAGGTGTTTCAACAATGTTCGGGCATTCACCATTTTTTGGGGATTGGATATTCCAAACGGACCACTTTTTCGGTTCGTCGGATGAAAAGTTCATTATATTCACAGAATCTATAGAAAAAGTGAAAACTGAATCAAAATGTACACAACAACTTCAGTGACTAGAACAGTACCTAAAAGACCTGAAAGCAGCAACCAGAAGCATTGTAGTTAGGAGTTTAATGTACATACAGAATTGGTTAAGCTATATAAATAGATAGCTACTGACAGTTAAAGGTTACATTGCACCCCTTGGAATTGGCTCTCTTCAATGTACCTCTAGTACTTTTTTGTTTTTCTGATATTGATAGAAATGATTCAGGCTCCGACATTGAAGGAGAGAAACTCCGTAGCAGACCTGAAGATGGGCATTTCAAGATTCCTTTTAAGGGCTTTTTTGACGTACAAACAACGTCCTTTCTTGAATATTCGCTTAAATCGCCCTTCCAACCTTCATCATTTACAATATCATTAGCAGATGATTCCTTTTTAACCTTGGAACGTGAACCATCTTCTATGACTTTGGCATGTATGAGAAAATTGCTAAAAGGATCCTCTTCACATTTCGTCTTGACGGAGACATTAATGTCGTCGAACATATCCTCTGTTTCTCTTAATTCAACATGCATGTATTCATCGTTCTCCTCAGCTTGGTATTTAGGTTTTTCCTTCTTTACTTTGGGCAATTTGAACCATCCTTCTTTTAACAAAGAAAGAGAATTCAGATTCTTAAGAAAAGAGCTTTTCTTGGGCGAGGGTGAGGGTGAATCCTTCAATTTCTTCTTGTCATTGGCACCTAACAATCCCATAGCAATAATGCTGGTAATAAAAAGCTGACAAATTGCACATTTAATTTGCTCGTGTCTCTCAAAAGACGAAGCCTCTGTCAAGCCAGTCATTCTCTTGATCCCAAGAACTTTTCGCGCCAAAGCAGCAAGCTCCCTTCTTTTATACTTGGGATCTTTAAGAATTTCTGCAGCTAGGTAACCAATATCCACTTTGCTTTTAGTCAATCCCAATTCTTCAAACGGGAACAAATCTTTCTTCTCAGGAATACCAAAGCCAACAAAACGAATTCTTTCATCGGTAAGAAATTTGAGGATCGAAGGAGGCAACTCGTCCCCTAAACGAAACCTGAGGATCACACAACCAACACCAAAGCACAATAAAATCAACAGAACGGATGGATCACGAGGATGGCACATAACATCAAGGCCAACAACCGGTGGACGGTCCCAAATCTTTCCGTCTGGGAAGAGAAAATCCATCGTGGATAAAGCTTCAAAATCCTTCGCTTTGAATGTGATCCCTTCAAGCTTAACTTCAAAGCAATTGGTTTTCAAGAACACAGTTCCTGCCATTTCAATGTGAATTCAATGGAAACAATGCAACTATTTCTTGCAAAGCATATATACAGGGGAATTATATCAAACACAAAAGGGACAAAGTGGAAAACTCTTTCAAGAAAGAATAGCATCTGAATCAATTTTGCAGGGAGAAGAGTTTCTGTTTGGAATAGAATTCAAACCCACAATACAGGGAAGTTGAATGAAGAGAAAAACCATTGATTTTTCGGTTTTAACAAGGTTTTACTTCTGGATATGTTACAAATTACAACCACAAAATTCTAACAGATATTGGCGATTTAGCCCCAACCATTCAACTAAATTAACGGTCCTTCACAAATAAAGCGATTCGACTAAGGTTTTATAGAAATTCCACTTTGCTGACCGAAGGACTTAACCTTTTGTTGGTGGTCTACAATGAATAATTAGAATGACCCTGGCGGGGATGAGAGCAAGCAGCCTTGTAAGGGTGACCCGGTGGACCATCCTACTACACGTACATCAAGTTTGACGGTGATATGATTTGGCAGATTTGAGTATATTAATTTTAACAACATTTTTTTCAATTAATAACTAGATTTCCTAATCACAAAAATACGTCAATAATGATATCAAGAAGGAATGTACCGGAAACACAATTCTTTGGTGGACGAGATGACTTACTCTTCATACGTATTTGTCAAAATTTCTATCTCCAACTAGACAGATTTAAAGTAAATAGACTCGATCGAACTAAACTGAAAACCGATTAGAACATCTAATTTGGTTTGGTTGAATTGTGATGACTAATGAACCTATTCTATGCAAGATTCTAAAAACATTGGCATGTTTGGTACCAATTAAAATTGAAAATATAACCGTTATTGAGTCCACTCGTATAATAAGAGTCAACAATAACGGTTAGTTTTTCAATTTTAATTCTATTTTAATCTCTTCCAAACGGACTCTAAAATGTTAACAGATTTACGTTGTTTGGAAAAAAAAAATTTCAAGATCTTATAATCAGTAAATATTTGTCATGAAATCTAAGATGTTGGAGCTTTTTTTTTTTAATGGGTAAAGATGCTTCTTATCTCTAAATACTTGTGTGCATTGGACATAATTTCTCCTTTTAATTATGTTCTCCGAATGAGGAATCAAGAATTGACGATGGAGAATCCTGTTGTTAGTAGTGGTTGTACCTTTATTCGTTTCTTGCCCTCATCATTTTCTTTTCTCCTTATTCGAAAGGGGCATTTTAATGAACTATTGGACAACTTATTCAAAGATTTTAACCTAATTTAGTTGAAGCACTAAAAATATATCATTACCCTCTTTTATATTTTTGTGCTCAACTTTTATCTCTAAACGATATTGCCTCTAATTTTTAATTTTTGGTTCCTGTGGTACCATGATGATTTTCGTCTGAAGTTTTACTAAGTTGTCATGTGCAATCCACTTACTTGTACAAGGTAATATTGTTCGAATATTGTTTCACCTATAAAGAAGGAAAAAGGAAAACTCATCATTTTCACGACAATCACAACCTTTATCGTTGCCATGCAAACACCTAACCAATCTTTACCCTTGCCTTACCATGCCACCGCCACTCTCCATTTTCACCGAAGAAAGTGAGGGACATGGTAATATTGTAAATGTGCAAGGATATAGGCAGAAGCCATGGTTTTCCTTAATACTGGAAATTAAGCTTCCGTTCGGTTTAGATAAAAATGAGATGTTTAATAGATTTTTTTATAAAATTTGATGAAATGTGTAAATGAAAAGTAGATAAAAGTTGCGGATTCTACGAAATGTATAATTGAAAATAAGTTTGATGAAAAATGAGGACCAAACATAGGCTAAATTTTGTAACTTACTCATTTTCAATTTATTCTTATCATTTGTAATTAAGATTAGACAAACATGCCATAAATTAAAGGAGAGGTCGGTCAAAACTCCCAATACAAAAGTTCAGGGTAAAATTGGCAATCTACCCCAATATGCACCTACCACCCCAATCCCACCTCTCTCCTTCTCTTTCACTGCTTTTGCCGCGTATACATAGGCCTTTAACCCGTCTGCGTATACAATCCTTTGCCAATTGCCACCACAAAGAGAGAGAAAATTCTTTGAAAACCCAATTGAATTGATTACTCTCTACCACTCCTTCCAATTCTAAAAGGTAATGGCCATCTCTCGATTTCTCACTCACATGCACAGACAGCACACACTTTGTTCTTTAGCTTTACTTTTGGTGGAATAATGATCGACTTTTAGTCAAAAAGTATTCGGTGATTCTGGTTTCGATTTTAAGTTTATAATATCTTGGTTTGCTCAGCTCTAGCATCTCATTCTGTTTTGAAAACCCTAGATTTTGGAGAATCAACTCTGATTTGCTTCCAAATCAGCGTTCTAATGCGCGAGTTTTAGTAAATAAATATTCGGTAATAATGGTTTATTTTTTATTTTTTATTTTTTAATACCGACCTACGTTGCCTTATTATTTTTTTTAATGAGTGTTTCATGAAAATTCTAGTTTGTATTTTCCCGATCTTGACCAAAAGTAAATTCTTGGTGAAGTGGCTAGTTTAGCGCTCTTACTTTGGTTTCTGAGTCTGGGTCTCTGCAATTTGAGGGTAATTTGATACGTTAGTGTGGTTTTTTCACTTTTGTATTTCCATTTTGCTTTAAAATTACTGCGATTTAGTTACTTACGACCTTATTCTGTAATTTTCGTAGGCTTTAAGATTTTCTCTTTATTTTTTGTGGGTTAAGGCGGCCGAGCCTCATCTGTTCTGCTTTTGATCTTTTAATTTTTTTTGTTTTTTTGGATTTTAATTGTAAGTTGACTGTTTTGCCTCCCTTGCAGGTGATTGTGGAGATCTGAGGGGTTTTTTTCCTACTACTTTGATGGGGAAGGGTTCAAAGAGGGGTGCATGCAATTCTGCATCACATAGTCTCTTCAAGGACAAAGCAAAAAATCGTGTGGACGATCTGCAGGGTATGTTCAGCAATCTGCAATCTGCCAGGAAGGAGAGCCGCACAATTGATGTTGCTGTGCTTGAAGAGCAGGTTCATCAGATGCTTCGGGAATGGAAGGCCGAGCTGAATGAGCCCTCCCCGGCTACATCACTGCAGCAGGTAGGTGTAACATTTGTGCCTCTTTTAATTCAAGATATATTCCTTTCCTTTAAAGGTGAATATATACATCACAAACTCCTGACTTGTTGTTAGGGAAAGCTTTTTAATTGAAATGCCTGTTACCATGGAGTCATTGAGTGTAGGTATTTCTCCAACATCTGGGAAACTGATCTAGTGATGATTAAGTATCTGTATGCATGTCGTAGCATTCTGATGTTTAGTATATTTGTGTGAGTATGAAAATATAAGTTCTGCTTAGCAAAATTACATATGGTTGGGGGTCCATGATTTTTATGGATAATGGATACACGTCTCTGCATTTCAATATTTGCCATGCAATGCAATTGTGAACGACTATTTTAGTGGGTGTATTATTGTTTCATGGACACAAGAATTGGAATCTTGAAATGCAGTATTGAATGATATTATGATTTATGTAGGGAGGGAGTCTGGGCTCATTTTCACCAGATATTTGTAGGCTGCTGCTGCTTTGTGAGGAAGAAGATGATGCGACCAGTGCATTAGCTGCACCAAAGCCGGAGCCTGATGTGCAAAAAGTCATGGATGGGTCTATGTCTCAAGAGGTGTTATTATCTTTCACTTTAGTTTGGAGATATTTGTTTAACAATGATTATTTCGTTACTATTAACTTATTTTTATCAAGGAACAAAATTGCCTAACTTAGAAGAAAGTTTTTCAGTTTTGTTCTCCTTTTCCCTATATTGTTGTGGGGGCATGTTGGGAAATGCATACTTTCTATACATATGTTTATTATTAGATAAAGTTGTATTTTTTGTTTTATTCTTTTGTGGGTTACCAAGTTAGTATCCTATTTAAAAAATATGGGTTACCAAGTTAGTATCCTATTTAAAAAATATTGTGCAACTACTATGCTATAGATTATTTCATATGCGATTAAACGATTTATGCCTCTGAAGTTTTCCTCACGTGGTCTGTGTAGTGGTGGCCTTCCTAAAATAAAACTTTGTTCTGGATGCTTTGTTTTTATATTACACGAATTATGCACACTTATATATATGATCTATCTGTGGTAAGAAAAATGCTATGTTCGCCAGCAGCTATCTTGTTCTCCTACATGTAATTTCATTTTCAAAGTATGCTATATATATTTCTCTCAACATAACTTACAAATCTTTTATAGTATGGTTTCTATTTCTTAATGGTACAAACTCGTAGTTGCTAAGATTGATGTTGTGTTCCAACCAGATGAAATTTAACGCGATGGCTAGTGTGCCAGGTTTCTTTAATTGGGCAGAAATTCTTTTTAATGGCCTGTTGAATTTGCAATTTCTTTTGTTTCTTCTGTAGTTTCTCCAGCTGGTATCCATGTTCCTGTGTGAAGTGAGCCTTTTAATTCATTAAACTGATCTCTCCCTTGGACTTCATCTATTTTCCCTTCAACAAGCACTGACTGGTTCACTATGTGCTTCAACATCCCATTTTCTTTTGTTGAGTATTTAGATGGAAATTAAGTAGTCTTTAATTTTTCTGCATGACTCTAGCTGAGGTCTTTTGCTCACGAACTGGTTCGCCATGCGTTTCTCTGAAATTCAGTTTTCTTACGATTTGTTGAACACGTTTGCAGAAATCGATTTGTTGAACACGTTTGCAGAAATCAAGTAAATTTTCATTTTCCAAATGATTCCAGCCGAGGCCCTTATTAGTGAATGTTAATAGTCATCCCAGCTTCTTAGTATCTTGTTCTCTTATGAGAGGAACCTCTCCCCTCTCCAATAAATGATTATCATTCTTATGGTATTCATGTTTTAATTCCCTTTTTCGCATGCACTATGAGGTAATCAATTAATTTTCTTTCTACATGGTTTCCAGTTGATCTCTTTGTATTGTGAAGTTTAAACTAGTAGTTTGTTTCATATTGCTCAAGAAACAAATTAAGAATGTCTTGTGCTGTCTTCACTGTTTTGAACTTCAAAATGTTTTTCATTGGCTAAAGTTCGTTCTTCTATTTGGATATGTGGCAGTGTTTCCATTTACCCAAGGGACCTCAAGAACAAAGCATCCAGATGGTTGACCAGTGCAAAAGCATGGGTCCAGGAGTTAACAATATGGGGATTAATGTAATTGGTCCCGCAACGCAATTGGAATATCATCCATTCGAATTTCATCAAGAATTTGAGCAGCACTACTTCCCTGGGTTTGACAGCACATGTTTTGTTGGGGAGGATGCTTTGCCTCATATTTCTGGCTACTCACAAAATATTTGCCCTCCACCTTCTGCTTTCTTAGGGCCAAAATGTGCCCTTTGGGATTGTCCCAGACCTGCACAAGGGTCAGACTGGTGTCAAAAGTCGAATGACTACTGCAGTAGTTATCATTCTGGGCTTGCACCTACAGAAGGCTACACGGGTATGCCTCCAGTCGTACGACCTGGAGGAATTGGCTTAAAGGATAACTTGCTATTTTCCGCTCTTAGTGCAAAATCACAAGGAAAAGATGTTGGTATTCCAGAATGTGAAGGTGCTGCTACTGCAAAATCCCCTTGGAATGCATCTGGTTAGTAGTTTCTTACTGCCTTTTTTTCTATGCCTGCTTATACCTTATCATTTTTGGCTGATAGAAGAATATTTCAATTTTCATTGTAATGACTTATGACTGATTTTGTTATTTGGGTTTGTCAGAGCTATTTGATCTTGTGATTATGGAAGGTGAAACAATCAGGGAATGGCTGTTCTTTGACAAGCCTCGCAGAGCATTTGAGAGTGGTAACAGAAAGCAACGATCATTGCCTGATTATAATGGACGTGGTTGGCATGAGTCGAGGAAGCAAGTGATGAATGAATTTGGAGGTTTGAAGAGATCCTACTATATGGACCCACAACCCATGGAAAATTATGAGTGGCACCTTTATGAATATGAAATCAACAAATATGATGCATGTGCTTTGTATAGATTGGAAGTCAAGCGAGTTGATGGGAAAAAGAGTCCTAAAGGGAAATCAAGTAATGATTCTGTGGCTGATCTGCAAAAGCAAATGGGAAGACTGACCGCCGAATTGCCAACCGTCAGCAAGCGCCCTGTTAAGGGATGTGGAAAGGTGAATACGAAGGACGGAACTGTTGGCATTTATTCCACTTCTAATGCAATAGAGCCTACAGAGGAAGGATTCGATTATTATCTCGTTGACAACTCGAATGGCTACTATTTGACTCGATAGGAAGACATTGATGCATCTAGAATAAGAGATGGTTTGTCATTGTAGTGTATATCATTACATCATTCACTCAACCCACTGGGCCATAAGGCAAGGAGTGGAGTTTTCAAGTTTCTACTTATTATTCACTTCTGGTCCTTCCCGGTTCTAGTTCCCATCTTGAGATCTCAGATTCCCGGGCATAAATAGTTCATTGTCATCTATAGTACGGTGCACAACTGACTTTTTATCTTGGACCATGTTTTAACTGTTAGTAGACAGCGGCATTTGCCGAAGATGGCTACATGTGAATGCACTTGGGATATAGCGTATGTAGTTGAAGGTTGAAAATATTAGCAGACATGTATGCCATTACTGATCATCATATGAAATGCATATCGTGACTTGACTCTGCTTTCTAAATTTTGTCATTGGACTCGTAGCGGTAGTTCTCGATGGTGGTGTTATCAGAATGGAAAATCGTGTGGTTATATTTGTAGTTGATCGCTGCACAGAATAAATAGCTAAGCTGAGCATCTCTTATAGCTCTTAGCAATATCTTTTAGCGAAAAAATATGCTACTTATTGAAATGTTGAAAATAACAATACAAATAACCTAGTTGATTTGAGTAGGAGATATGTTGTCCACCGTCGATTTGACAACACGTAGTATGCTATGATAAGTGTATTTTGTCCATTTATTTAAGCCATTAAATTAGAGTATTTGTTAGTGATTTAGATGAGTTATAGCTTAATTTTGTGTTAATTATGTTTATTAGGTTGAATTCAATGCAAATTGATGGATTTGGAAGAAATGAACGGAAAACGTCTGAAAACGAAAGAAATTCAAAGTTTGGGGATCAAAGTGTAAACATCTATAGTTGATTCAGAGCATAAAATGATGATTGAAGATCATATATGATCGATTGGATGCAATTGGAGGTCAAATGATTGAAATATGGTGGAAGTATTTCACAAATCAATTTCCAGTCGAAGAAGTACTTCGGATTTTTAGCCTCAACTTGAAACTCATTTTTCTGATAGAAAGTGTTCGAATTGAAAATATTGTATTTCTAGACGAATTGTAGCCCTTAGAATTATCTTTCCAACGTATTTTGAATCAGCTCAATTAGATACTTGTAGAATAAATTACAAAATACCGAAAGATGCTTAGAGACGAATATGCGCAGGGACAATCATAGCGCGCGTGCAACACCTAATTTTCCCCAACCCAAGAATCTTTGGTTATATGGTGTGCGCGCAACACTTATACCGGTGTGCTTGCATGGGCCTTTTTAGCAGACGAATCTTTAGTTCCCTTTCGCGATTCAAACTCTTTTGAAAACCAAATTGGATGCGATTTTAACCTTATTTCTAGTTCTTATATTATAGAGAACGAGGGATACACTTTGAAAAAACTCTCCCTTACCTCTTCATACACAATATTATCATCAAATTGAGATCAAGCCCTAGTAAAGAATTGAATGTCAATTAAATCAAAATTTTGAAGTAAACCTCGGATTTGAAGATCAACTTCTTTTGATTTATTTTATGATCCGTGTAATATTTTTCTATTATTCCTTTTGTAGTTTATATATTAAAATGTTAGGGTGGATCCCCTTTTGTATTTGATAAAGATTGTTTTAAATCAAAACTAATGGTTTAATTTATTTTTTGCATTTCTTGAGTAATTTTGCATACCAATTGCATTATTTGATTGATTGATCACCAATTAGATAATTAGTTCTTGTTGTAGTGTTGGGAGACATAATAAGTTTATAACGCGGCAAAATTAACATATCACGTGTGCAATCATATAAATAATCTAAACTTTAATGCATTCTAATGATTCGAATTCAAGTTGTGTTTATGATAGATTTAATTATTTTTTTGAAAAAGAAAATTATATATCATAGTTTTATTGATTGTCAAGAATACATGAACAGAACTAAATTACAAATCAAGAATTGAAATAGACAGCAATAGAGAGATTTAAAATTCAACACAATCATATCCATAATTTGATTAAAAAACACTTTTTATCGTTTTTTTAGATTAATTAAATATAAAATAAAATCAAACTCTTTTTTATTTACATAATTCGAATCACATAAAAAAATTAGTAAACTTGAATTAAATTTATTCAATGTGGAACGATATTTTCAATTCATCAATTCTATTACTTGTAAACGATTCCGTATGTTTTGCACGATCATGCCACATTGGTGGTTGAAAAATAAATTTAAAAATCAACCGTACATGTTATAACATGTTGCCACATCGGCTGCTATGCATTATAACTCGTCCATTGTAGATTGAAGATCGATTCTAATACAAAGAGACACAGGGATCTATTTAAAAGTCAATTTTTAAGAAGAGGTAAAAGTTAAAAAACATAATCTCTACTTAAATGCGCTTCTTGGTTCAAAAGGTAAAACCTAGCCGAGCTTCCATTTTCGACCTGCAAATTCAATGGCTTTTTCTACACCCACACTCTTTTCCCTCCACTCTCTTCCCTTTAAACCCTCAATTCCATTTCTCCCCGTGCTACCGCTCAAACCCTACAAATATCCCCACCCTATACTCTCCTTCTCCTCTCACCGGCTATTCTCCCGGTTCACTTCGGAACAAGCCATTCTCGAAGCGGTAGCCGACGCTGACGCAAATGAGAAGTCGCTCCCGGCCGTCAGGACCTATGAGAACGACTTGGCTCGGCTAACCCTCGTTGGCTCCGTCGACTTCCAGCAGGCGCTCACTGCAGCTGCAGCTGACGGTGGAGAAGCCGCCGATGAACATGTCTCTGCTGGCGTACCTGCAATGGTTGTCGAGACTGTGTTTCCCGGGAATGGTGATGAGCATAGTGCTGTTTCTACAAGACTGGTAAGACTGGAAGATGAATTTACTGGAAAGTTAATAATTGTCGTTTTTGTAGTTAATTCAGTATATTGCTAGTAGTCGGAAGTATGGAAATGCTTGTTCTTTTTCTTCTTTAGATTCCTTTAAATGACATATCAAATTTATCATACACAGTCAATTAATGAAGTTGATTGAATGTCTAACGTTTAAAACATATCTTACAGTGTATCATGTTCTCTTATAATCATATTGATTCAGTCAATGCTGTAAAAAATAGCTTAAACGTATTCCAAAAATGTATCTTTGTGTTTTGCGTTGCTGGGAGAATGATTTCACAACTAATGGATGAGAATGCTTTGTGTTTGATTACATCTTAGCAGATGCACATTACTTTACTATGTTTCTGCTCTGCTTACTCTAGGAATAATTCATTTACTAGGTAATGAGTAATCAACATTTTTATCCTATTCTAGGAAATTGCATCCTATTCTCCTTTTGTACCCAAAAATTTTGTGAAAAGTTTCCTAAGTATCCCTCCTTTCTTAGCCTTAACATTGATAACGAGCAGGTTATTCAGCAGATTTTTATTTATTTATTTTTTAAGTAGTGAGTTTTATTTTGGATCAGTTGCAATTGTTGTTCTTATCGCTAAGAAGATGACATTCATATCAGAATATCTGTCTTTTCTCTTAGTTTTTTCTTTCATTATCATCTTTCTTATTTTGTTATATCGCCAGTTTTTACCAGCTCGGAGAGTTAAAGAGAAAGCTATAAAACTCAAGAGCTCTCTGACCAAAGATATGTTATCCAGTACCACTTCGAAGAATATACTTGCCATGACCTTTAGACAAGTAGTAATACAACAACTCTGGAATCTTGAACTGGCAATTTTTAGACCTGGAACAGAAAGAAACATGGACAACCTTGAAAATCCAAGAGAGGTAAGGTATCCACTCTCTCTGCCTCCACCTACCGGATTATGAGTATTGCCTTGTCGCCTTATTACTTTTTTGTAATATCATATTTAATGTTTCTGTTCTGCAGGTGCCTCGTCATACTGATGGATTGAGTTCTCTTATTCCCTTTCCTATGGGCAGGTACCTGCATCTTTTACCCTTACCTCAGTGGATGAAGAAGTCATTTCTGCGATTGCAGAAGTTATTTGCCTTGCTTCCCTTGAAAGCACTGAGAGAAACTTCTATCACTACTCAGCAAGCAGAGCACCAAATAAGTTTTTCCGTTGGTTTAGCGAACCTAAACAGATTGTTTCGCAAGATTCAACTGTAGTTCTGTACAACTTACTTGAATATGAGATGCTTGCAAATGCTAAGGTTCTGCTAGAACAGTTTAGTGCAGAAAGAGCAAACTATAAGCTTAAGGAGATGAAATTCAAGAACTGTCTGTTAGCATCACCGGCATACTCTGAACTGGAAAAGATGGGTGGTTCTGAGTTCGGTGCTTGGATAAGCGAATATGTACCTTCGTACAGGCTGGAAATTAATGTAGGTAAACTTAGGGATGTAAAGTTCAAAGGGTGGAACAAATCTGCTACAAAAGTCTGGGAAGTTTTACTTACCCACTCCCAAATGGTATTTTCGCCTCTTTTTTGACCTTTTCTTTTTCTTTAATGCTAGGTCATTTTAATTTGCAGTGAAGATGTCTGCTGAACTTTTTCTTTCCTTCGATGTGCAGGTGCGTTTGGCCGACATACTCGATATGTACTATGAGGATGTGTATACTCTGCCAGATAAGAAATTGTTATGTCATACAATTGCAAAGTCTTCAAGTTTGTACCGCAACAAGGTATCTTTTTGCATTCCTCTTTTCATTACTTTGATGCCTTATTTCCAGTTATAAATTGTAATCATATACAACTCCCTGTCTCTCAATCTTATAGGGATCTTTTTCCTCTTTATACATCAATTTGGATTCTTAAATGTGTTCGCTATCATATTCATTTTCATCTTTCACTTAATATATTTTCTAGTGTATCATGCAGATTGCTCTCTTTGTTACAGGGAAGTTATCTGTTGAAGATGTTCTCCATTGCTCTTGCTAGTGGGGTTTTCCTTGTTTCCATCAGTGTTTTCGGTAAATTTTGTCTGCCTTCTCTGCCTAGTGGAAAGAGGTTTATTCAGGAAAAATGTCCACCTCAATCATCTCATATTCGCAGTGTTCAGCATCAGTCTATGGACTCTTGTAAGGTACGCAGACTATAACAGTATTATTATGTGTTGACTGATTGTACTTCAGACATCATTATTTCGGTCGTTGACTTCTTTTTTTCTTTTTTTTTTT
>CAIGRL010130121.1:0-14646 GCA_903798325.1 Fraxinus xanthoxyloides | reverse complement strand
TTTTTTTTTTTTTTTTCAATTCGACAAATTTTGTCTTTACTTTTCTATCAGGGGCGGACCATAATCCTAGGTCGGCCCCTGTTAGAATCATCGAAATCTAGAGCATTAAAGAGATTAGTCCTCTTTATTTCATCAATAGAATAGGATGTGATTGCAAGATTTTAACTTCGAAAGATTAATATGTTTTAACTATCACCAAGAATACAAATTATTGCTTCCTTAATCTCATCAATGATAATAAGGCATACTGTCAACCCATACTAGATCGAAGATTGATCACTCTTAATAATGAAAAGATACCATAAAACTTAGATTTCTCAAAAATATGTGACAGCAAGACCTAATCTGTTTTCGAAATTTCAATTCACATTTATGTTTTAGTGGATGTGGCCCACTCCCTTGTCTACTTGCCTGGAATATAAATTTTGATATTGATAGGATAATTGGTACTACACAATTATATATCCACAAATTCCAAGTTAAAAAGAACTCTTCTATCTCCTCCATGGTCCAACCTTAATGGTCCAATGTACGAAAAGAGACAAATACATAAATGACTTCCTTAAAGAAAACCCTACACAATAATTTCAATTTTCTTACTACTTAGCATATCAAATTTGATTATTTAAATATTGTTGTCTCCTTACACAAATATATGACCGTAGCTTTATAAGATGTAATAAATTACTTGTAAGAGTCCGACATTTGGTGATAAATTCAAGATCAAAAATCAAATAATATCAGTGAGTAGTCTAACCAAAATTGTTTTGTCTGGCTCAGCTTTTTAATAAGGATAACCTTATACTGTGTGGTCTATAGATTTCACCGTCAACATAAAAAATGTGTGAATACCAAAATATAGTGAGATAAGGTATCTCCATGTATGGACCTTTTGATACTATCATCAAGAACAAGAAAATAATTTAATACCAATTACTCTATTTGTACACGGAAAAATGTCAAGCTGCACATTGCTGGCAGCACCTGATTTGGCTGTCATGACTTTTTTTTTGTGCAAAATCCAATAATTACATTCTGTCAACCTATCTGTAACTGTTTTCTGTACATGTAGCATCTTTTCATTTATAATTTTGACTCTTCCAATCACTAAAATAGTAGGAAGAATATGAAATAATGAATGGTACATAGTTAGCAACTTTCTATTTGCTGAGGGTCACTATCTCACAAAAGAGGATCTGCTACATGAGAATTTATTGCTGCTTTATGGCTGAATTGCCGTAGGAGTTGTCTGGTCAGAGATAATAAAAAGCTAACAGGTAGGAAAAAAAAAAAATGGGGAACTTTACTGAAATCAAAGAGCTATATAAAACATTTATTTATAAACGTCGTAAATTGAAAATCAAGTAGAAATGTAATTAAATGAAAAAGTATTACTTACTTCAGATGTGCATGTGTATATTGTATTATCTCTTTCAAAAATAAATCCTAGGTAGTCGTTTGAACATCAAGATCGTTGTGAGAGAAAATGAGGAATTATTTAATGAAAAAGGTACCCCAAAACATATTCCGAGTTGTCACTGAAAAAAAAAAGGAATAATGTTAGTGATATTTTCAGATAAAAATTTATTTAAATTAAGGAGTTATAAAAAAACATTCATTTGAAAACGTCGTAAATTGAAAATCAATTAGAAGTGTAATTAACTGAAAAAGTATTATTTACTTTAGACGTGCTCGTGTATATTGTATTATTTCTCTTTCAAAAAATGGATCCTAGAAATTCGTTTGAACATCTGGATCGTTGTGAGAGAGAAGATGAGGAATTATTTAATGAAAAAAGTAACCCAAAAAATATTCAAATTTGTCAAAAAAAGGAATAATGTTAGTCATATTTTCAGATAAATATTTATTTAAACTAAAGAGTTACATAAACATTTACTTAAAAATGTAGTAAATTGAAAATCAAATAGAAGTGTAATTAAATGAAAAAGTATTATTTACTTCAGACGTGCTCGTGTATGTTGTGTTATTTCTCTTTCAAAAAAAGGGATCCTAGGCATTCGTTTGAACATTAAGATCATTGTGAGGAAAATGGGTGACTAGTTACGGGAAAAAAGTAACCCAAAATTAAAAATAAAAAAGCTTTCCTCTATGCTTACCGGAAGAAAAATCAAGGGAAAAAATGGGATAATTAGCAAAAAAAAAATAAAAAATATCCTTATCGTTTGTATTCATTCCGAAAATAGTTCCTATCATTTCAAACTTGGCATTTACACCCTCGTTTGAAATGTTTCTTTTGGAGTTAGTCCTTTTCCTCATATTTTGTTAAATTCTTCCTTAAAACTTGAGTAATTGGTGCAAAACAATCCTATCGTTTGCCTTCATTTTGTAAATCATTTCTATTGTTTCAATTTTGACATATTTATACTCATATTGACCATTTTTTGGCACAAAAGATCATTACAATCTATTTCTCCATTAAAACATTATAAAATGACTAATTTATCTTTTTCTTTAAATAAACAAAAAGCAAGAAAGAAATAATATGAAAACTTGCATCACGAGTTTCAAATTTTTTTTGTTTTTTTTTAAGTACAAATGAGTCTCACATTAAACAATTGAAAACATTCTAACAAAAGAGAAATATTTTATCTTCCCAATTAACACCCTTAAGCCAATCCCCTACCCTCCACTACCAAAATAATAAAAAAGAGAACTAAAATTATCAAAAAAAGAGTAAGAAAATAATAAAAAATAAAAAAACAAAATGGTACTTCGAATTTTGTTCTATAATGGATAAATTCCTATATATGAGGTAAAAGAAACTTGGATATGGAAGAAAAATTATTTTTTTTTTAATTTTTTTTTGTTTGTAATTATTTTGTTACTTTATTTTTTATATTTTTAATTCTCTTTTTAATTATTTTGGTAGTGGTGGTGGAGGGTAGGAGATTAATGTAGGGGCTTGTGGGTTAATTGTGAAGATAAAATATTTTATTTTGTCAGAATATTTAAAATTGTTTGATGTCAAACTTCTTTGTACTTTCTAAAAAATTTGGGAACTTAAGATGCAATTTTTTTATATTATTTCTTTTTTTTTTTTCCCCATTTTTAATTCTTTTCTTACTTTTTTTAATACTTTTAATTCTCCTTTTAATTGTTTTTGTTTTGGTGGAAGGTAGGGGATGAGCATAGGTGTGTTAATTGAGAAGATAAAATATTTTTTTCTTTTATTTGAATGTTTTAAATTGTTTAACATGAGATTCGTTTGTACTATTTAAAAAACTTGGAACTCTAGACTCGTTTGTACTTTCAAAAATTTGTAACTCTAGATATAAATTTTTTATATTATTTCTTTATTTTCCATTTGTTTATTTAAAGAAGATGATAAATTAGCCATTTTACTATATTTCAATGGATCTTTTGCGCAAAAAAAATGTTGATTTGAGTGCCCATATCTCAAAATTAAAACTATGAGGATGATTTAGTAAAGGCAAACGATAGGGATATTTTGCGCCAATTACTTATATTTCATGCAAAGATTTAACGGAACATGACGGAAAAAACTAACCACGCAAGAAAGGTTTGAAATGAAGGTGTAAACGTCAAGTTTAAAACGACAGTGACTATTATCGCCATAAGTACAAACGATATGGATATTTTTTGCTAATTACCCGGAAAAAAATGAAACTTTGGTCATGGGAGGAAATTCTTTTCCTTCGAAAGCTGACAAAAAACACTCAGAAATGTCATTTTTCCATAATCTGTGGACCATGGTTACTCTGTCCTTTCTCTGAACTTGAAATGCCTAACATTTAATGGAATCTTTGGAATGCAATATTGTGTGGGATAACATTTAGTATTGTCGTGTTATCAAGCACATTATACAATAGTGTGTGGTGCCGAACTTTTTGTATTCTGATGATAAAATTTGCGTTATGTTATTCATTACAATCAGTTATATCAGTAGTCTAGATAATATTTATTATGTGATACATTTTTCAATTCATTAAAATGGATCACAATTCCATTTGATCCGTGGTCGATAGCATTATTAATAAAAGTTATCCCCGTTTGATCTCCATTTTTAACACTCATTTTTACTCAAATTCACTTTCTACCGTACATTTCATAAAAATCACAGTTTTAATCAATTTTTCGACCACAAATTTTATTAACTTTTATCAAAATTTATTAAAAATTTGATTTTTAGCAAAATCGGGCTCTGTGTTTTTCCACTGAATTTAATTAATGAATAGCTTTTCCAGATGGTCCATGGTCTAGTTATGTCAAATTATGCCAAGACTGTGTCTTTATATCTATGTACACATTGTAGGTGCATTATTAATTGCTTATGTATACTTTTCAATCAGATTATAGTCTTGTGTTTTTTTCCATGACAATGGCTGCTAAAATTGCTGTGCATGTGAATACAAGATGATTCGAATTAATTGATTTTGTTTGGTTCTTTACGTGACATATATTGCCTCAAATACCTAAGAAAATTGAATGGGAGATGTCTAAAATTAATTTTTAAGCAACTTTACTTTGTTTTCAAATCTCTTATAGATATTTTCTTATTTAGAAGTAAAGTAAATCTTATTAAAATATTAAAAATTGATTAAAGTTATGTTTAATAGAATTTTAATAAAAAAATAATTTTCTACTTCCTCTCGTAACTGTAGTCCTTTCAAAACATTGTACATCTTAAACGTCACAGAATAATAATAATTTCAACCACGAAATTAATAAATTTCATTTGATTTTCAGTTATACTTAAATTCGTATCAATATTCATTCAGCTCTAATTAATTTTTAGGCTCACATCTTCTATAATAATATTTTGATGTGAACAAATACGTAGTTCATATTAAAGTTGCTCAATAGAATATACTCAAGCCATACTCTTTTGCCTTATCAAATAAGGCAGCAATTTCCAAATGTGAATACGTGTCCAATACTTCAATTATTTTCAGCTCCCCGAAAGTATTTGATCATATTAATTGATATTACTCATCGATTCATCAAAGATAATCGGGTTCACAAATATTGTCCATTATCATGTACATGATTTAGGTATACATAAGATAGTCTTGTCGAGTTTAATTTTTCATATGTCCTAGCTATAGAACTAAAATCGGCATAATGGTCATGTGCAATATACGTCTACAGAGTTCCAATCAATAGGGTGAGAACAAACCATTCAACACAACTTATGTTCAACGGTCTAGGACTAAATAATTTTCGATTGAAATATAAGTTGTATATATTTTTCCTTCTCCACGTAAGTACTCAAATTATATTATCATAAAGCGATCTATGACCCTTCATTGCTAAAAATTTTATTATATGTATATTCAAATAAGTAAAACAGTAAATATTATTTATTTAAAGAAAAATAAATTATAAAGTACTACTAAAAAACATAATTAAGGAATATGTAGATAGAGTTAATTTGATTGCCATAAGAGCATTTTCAATGATTGGGTGGATTGCCAAAAAAATAGAAAAAAATTTATCACGTGAAGTATAATAATAATAATAAAAAATACACAATGCAATCTTACAATAACTTTGTCAAGCTGAAGAAAAAATAAACAATATTTAGAGCTTCAAGTAAACTAAGAAGTTTTGTTAGACATTTTGATTCAAACAAAATTTATATTTATGCAATATGTATATTCTATTAAAATTTAATAAAATATTGTTATTTTAATAAAAGATTATTATTACAAGTAAATCAATTCTATAAAAAATCTTTTCTCTTTGTAAACTTCTTTTCGTTCCCATCAATTGTAAATTTCCTTTTTCATTTTTCATTTTTTTTATTGATTACTTGTAATAATAATCTTTTATTAAATCCCAAGTTGTTTTGTTTTTGGTTTAATAAAATAGGAGACATTTGAAGTTGTAAATAGAACCCATTGGATCTAGATCCATTTTGGACTTGAATGTCTATTAATTAGACATCAATACTATAAAGATTAAAAAAAAATAAAAAATCAACTTGTATTAAATAGTAAACAATAGAATGCATTGGAGATGCTTCGAGTTAACAAATATACATATAAATTTTTAAATTTGGAAGAAAATTGAATTCTTGAAATTGCTGGTAATGGGAATAACCTCATAGGCACAAACAAGCAAAATTTAGTCAAATTTACCTAGAAATATCCACTAACTCATACAAAATCAATTGCAATCGATAATACCCAATTTTGGTTTGGAATTTTTTTATGGGAATCATGCAATGGTGGGTGAGAAATAATGTAATTCATATTATTCGGGGTTAAGTGGATTCACAATGGATTTTTGGTTTTAGATTTCTTGGTTTCTAGTGATGATGACGGTGACTGCGAAGGTGACAGTGATGATGGTGGTTGAGGCAGGGAGTTTGGTAGTGTTTTGAATAGTGTGTAAACCTAATAAATTGTGTTAATTCATGTAACTGGCAATTTCTTTAATCAAAATCATTTAGATGAATTGTATTAAGAGTTAATCAAGTTGTAATCAAAATCAAAATAGGAATTATTGAGTCTTAACTATAATATAAATAGTTTGAGGTTGACGGAATTCAAAAAGAAGTCAAAGAAATATAAGAAGAATATAAAGATTCGAATTTCAAGATTAGAGCAAAAAAGGGATCCAGCACCGCCTACAACCGCCCTGTTTGGCGCCAAACCTAGCTCTCTAGCGGCAATGACGTTTGCGAAGAATCCTAATTCAATTTTAATGTAAAATTTGATTCCCTTTTCACCTCAAACACTAAAAATTATAAATATACTGCCATAGATCTGTTTCAAAACTGTATTGAATTATTATATTGCCTCAGAGATCACATTATTGAATATCCAAAAAAATATTCCTTTGATTCCTTGATTCAACACGATATTCATGCATTCATATATTGATCCATCACTAGTAGAGTTTTGTTGTAAGTAAAGAGTTTATTCTTTGAAAGTTAAATACATATTTCAATATATATTGCATCAACATACAAATCGAAATATAAAAGATCTTTTGATCAAGTTCCAAAACAAAACCCTACCTTCACCAATTAGCGTTTAGAGTTCTCGAGTTTGAAAAGAGGGGCTTAGAGTTCCTACGCTCAAGGATGAGGTTTGTTCTTGTTGATCTATGTAAAGAGAAAAGTAGCTCAAACTTGTGAGAAGTGTGGGAGTGCACAACTAATAGAGTTCCTTGGTGATTTATAAGTTAGGTAATCAGAGATAACTAAAGTTTAGCAGTGTTTGAACTAATTATAAGACAACTTTTCTAGTCAATTTTATTGGTAAGTTTGTCGGAGATTTTTTATTTTGAATTTTCCTTCGTGGCCATATTTGGTATTATTTATTTATTTATTTAATGCTTAAATCTTAATGCTTGTGATTGTTTGAACAATGAAATTAATTGAATTAATTACTTTAATCATCTAGAAACAATTAATCAGTTATTTGTTGCTTTTAATTGATTTAATTTTGTGTTTGGGTCCAAACTATCTGGATAATTTAAACTTTCATATACATATTCAGTTTTTCACCATCACATCGTAAGAACAAAAAAAAAAAAAAGTTTAAGGAAAGAAAGAAAGAAGGAGAATCGTCGTCGTCTTGAGAGAATGACAATACTCTACAGTTGCTGTACCCGATAAATTACTTTAGTATCAACTATATAGTGTAAATAATTGGTCATTTTATTAGAAAAGAAAGATACTTGAAATTTATTTTATGTAAGCAAGTCAGATAACACTAATAGGTCCCATTCGAAGGGAAGTGGGGGAGGATTCATTTGTTCCCACTGGCTTTGGAGCTGAAAGACTCAACTCCAAATCAGGAGC
Organism: Fraxinus xanthoxyloides; assembly: GCA_903798325.1. Taxonomy (NCBI): domain Eukaryota; kingdom Viridiplantae; phylum Streptophyta; class Magnoliopsida; order Lamiales; family Oleaceae; genus Fraxinus; species Fraxinus xanthoxyloides. The sequence continues at coordinate 6,851 of CAIGRL010130121.1, read as the reverse complement.
TGCTACATTTACAGAAGAGGTGAGAGATCCATATGCACAAAGGGAGCTGCTCGAATTCAGTTTCGTAACTATTCGAGAATTTTCACATTCTTGATCATCCCACTCGTCTTGTCCGAATGAGTTCAGGTCTATCTGGGGCCGAATAGTGTCATCTTGTCCTATTTCCTGATTCGAATCTGTCTTTGAAGTAGCATTACTAACCTGTTTGTCACAACAAAACCATGAAATCAAAATCTATGCATTTTAATTGCATGTTTCAGCCCCATTTTTAGGTCAAAATGCATTTTGGAATAGCATTTTGTTGGAGAATGAGTGGTTAAAAAATAAGGAAAAATTTTAGGTTTGCGTATAAAATTATCTTATGGGAGTGTGATTGAAAATGAGTTTTTAAAAAATAAAGAACCGTTCTTTTTGAGTTACAGTTTTATGTTTTGAGTTTTGAGTTTTAAATTCATTTTGAGTTTTGTGTTTTGAGTGTCCATTTTAAAATTGTTGAAAACGTGTTCTTTTGGACATTTTGAAGAATTATTTCAAAAAATAAAAAAATGGAAAACACTTCTCTCTCTCTCTCTCTAAGCCCACCGCCACCACCTTCATCTCCAAATGAAACATGACTTTGTCCATGAAATCACCAAACCGTGATCTCCTTAAATCAATTTCCCCAAAATCAATTCTTTCACGCAAAGTTGTTGTGGTCCTCAAATTCATTCAATTCGTATCTCACGCGGTATCCCAAATCTAGGTAATATACGTATTTCTCCATGTTAACGAGAAGCTGGCATGGAAATGGACACAGTCTGAAAGTGTTGTTGAATGTGGGTGGTTTCTTTGTCAAAGTTGGCAATGGTTCCGAGGGGATGAAGAAAATTAGAGGGGATTTGTTTACCAGATATAGCTATTATTCAACTATTGTTGATGAAATTGGGATGAAGTTTGATTTTATGTGGGCACCATACGTGAGAAATCTGACCAGCTCGATGTTGGAATTCAAGTTGGATTTTGGGTCGGCAATTCTTTTGTTTAGGACGGAGGCGGCGGCGTAGTGGTGTGTCACGGTGGCGCAGTGGTGGTTGGGTCGTGGTGGTGGTTGGTGGTGATTGAAAATACTTAAAATATTTTTTGAAAATTTTGGCTTTATTATGACTGAATACTCTCAAAACAACAAATTTGTCGTTTTGGGTGTTCTTTATAAAATTTTAACTTGTTTTCAAAAATGCGTTTTCACTGTTTTGAAAAATTGAAAACGAAAAATGGTAAGAAAACAGTGAAGAGAACATGTCCTAAGTTTCTTAAAAGATGGGGCCAAACTTAGGTGCTCGATTTTTTTTGACAAGATAATGAGTACTATATGTGTATTGAACAAGTCTGTGTTGTACATATGAAGTTGAAGAAATGGATATGTACCATATCAAAGAGGCTGGACCGTCTCCTCTTCTTGCACAAACTGGTTTGCCGGAGAAAGTACTTTTGAGCATGACTCGCAACTTGCGTTGGAGTTCTTGTAGTTACAAAGTTTCTGGAGATTCCCCTCCAATCTCCTTTTCCTTGCTTCTCAAGCCCAATTAGGAAAGTCCGGTGTTCTTCTTCGGTCCATGGAATTCCTAGCATTAATCCAGTGAACAGTTTCATCAAAGCCATTGAATTTTCATAAGGAAGAGTTGTTAGAGAGAATAAAAAAGAGATGATTATTTCATAGAAGGGTAATAGAATAGAATTATTCAAAGTAACTAACAATCTTTGTAATTAAAGCCATCAAGGGCATGTTCTGCATTAGACAGAAATACTGGACAGTACCATGAATGCCAATTTAACTTATTTTTCTTCTTTAATATTGTCTAACATTGTTAACGTCCCAGAGAAGGGATAGGTATGAGAAAAATAATAGTTCCATATATATGCCAGACATACCTTTCTTTCTTTCCTGAACTTTGGTTAAGTGACCATCGGAGAGATAACCAATGAATGTCTTGTCGGAATTTTCGTTGATTGACACTCGGGAAGATAACGAACAAGACTGGGAGGAAGACGACACTGCTGCAGGCAATGAGGACGATGATAAGCAATCCAAGCTGAAGCATTTCTTGATCGGAATGGATGAAGGAGAAGTTACTTCAAGCTGTACTCCAAACAGCCTTAGTCCAACATTAACAGACCCTCTAGAAATTGTACAAGTCCTTGAATTGTGCCCTATGTGTCCACATTGTGAGCACTTTCTGCCCATTTTCACCAGACAAAGCTCAATCTACAATGCCCCTTTCTCTGTGCGTGAGAGAGAGAGAGAGAGAGATAGATAGATAGAGATTAGTTGATATGATTGTCACATATGTGATATGTAGAGTGGGTGGGGTTTATGAAAACGTTTGCACACCAAGAGGCGATGATTGGATGGACTTCATTATAAGTTCAGATATCTTTCCAACTAGGAATCTTAACGAAGAAACCAATAGCTCACTCTCCATATATATACACACGGATGGAATTGCTCCATCAGACTTTCGTCTATTTCGAAACACGAATCCCAAGTGATAAATGAAAGAACAATGGCCATACATCTCAAAAAATCACGGTTTTATCTTGAACCCTAAACTATTTTAACACGTTACGAGTTATGAAAACATTACTAAATTCCACGTGTTCTTGTCTCCCACTAAAAAATAGGAAAGAAATGTATTCCATATAAAATTATTAGATGGAGCAAGGGGGGACCATTGAAGTGTTCCTTAATTAGTGTAGAATCAATTACTATATAAAAACTAATTCCACAAATGCTGACAATCATGCATGTACAAATGAGAAAATTTAGGATTTACACAAAAATATAGTTTAATTAAATATGTTAAAATTGCTAGCAATTGATGGTATTAGTTAAATATTAATGGACTGTTTATGAACAAAACAAATAATTTATTAAGTCGAAGATTTTAATATTTTCATAGATACATAATTATGGCGTGCCCCTTCTGTTTTCATTTTTCATTGATATCAAAATCGGAATACAACAAGTGAGACGAGGACTCTCCAGAAATATGATACGTCAAATATGAAGATAATATTTCCATCAATGTACAACTTATAAACTAATTTCAAAACAATGAAACAACCTCACGAGTTCGAGGTTCAACTTTAATACCTGAGGCAAAAATTATCTCTTATCTTAGGTTTTTAGTATTGGCGATTTTGTTGACAAACGGACCAATTTGTAACGTGTTGTAAAAGTCAAGGACCTATGGTGCGTTTTGTATAAAGTGTGTTTTGAGGTCTAGGGTTCGAGCATGAAAAGAGGAGAAATACGACGCCGCATGATCATTGGTTTACCGTCTGGACACTGCTCGAGCGACTAAAATGGAATGGTTGTCGTTCGCTTGTCGCCCAACTCTCGCTCGAGCAAGAGATCGTTGCTCGCTTGTCACCGAGATTTCGCTCGAACGACATGTTGTTTCGAAAAATCGCAATTCCCAATTTTAAACAGATTTTTTCGACCCATTCAACCTAATTCACATCTCCTATAAATACCCAAACCATTGAACGAATTTTGATGTGTTTGTTCATTATATTACTTCTTCCTATTATTCTTTGAAGATCGAAGATATTCTTACATTGATTATATCATTTGATTCTTGAGATCATACAACCACCTGTTGGGATAAACATTAAAAGAAGGTACTTTCTCAATTAGATTTCAGGAGTTTTTGGAGGTTGAGAAATGTTAGACTATAAGCGCAAGAAGAAAAACATAAGATATTGAATTTTTTTATAGTTCGAAGTAAATTTGAGTTTAGGTCTAATAAATGAGGTCAATTCATATTCAAAATCACATCACTAACATGTCACTGCCATCCCAAATCTCACACACATGTGATTGAATCTCATTAAAAATATCATAGCGTGTGAGGTGCAGATGGTACATGAAGACATATACTAAATACGCCATAAATAACCTAAGCCAACAATGGAAATTATATTACAGCTCCCCTGTGTATATTCTCTAAATTCTCTATATTTTCTCTCCCCCTTTTATCACAAATGACGGTAACAGATCGCAAGGCTGGAATGAGCAGCAGATCTTGGAGTTACAGGGTTTACAATAGCTAGTGGAACTAGTTTGTAATTGAAATGTAATACACATTGTCTATAGTGGAGGTAATAAGCTTGGTCCCGAAATTTTAACTTAGTTGGATTTCTCTGTTACCATATTAGTGTTTTTACTGCTTTCTTTATTGATTATATTAACTACGGTATTTAAATATAGGTTAAATTGAATTGTATGTTTAATCATTTAGAAATTATTAAAAAGTGACTTGTTGCTTTTAATAGATTAATTCCGCACGTAGAATCATAATTAAAAATGAATTATTAATAACCATTCAATAACTTAGCCATTAATTTGATAATCCGTAATTCTCATCTCACTTTCAATGGATAAAATAAAAACTTTGTTGATGTAAGAGATCAGACTTGATATCCGAAGAAGCCAAAGTCACCACTCCATCTTGCCTGACTGTCAAACCCACGATAAGGGGAAAATATATCTTTTTATTATATTATCTGATCCTTGAGTGGAAGGAATAATTCACTTGAGGTCAAATAGATCGACCAACGAGACTATGCCAAGTCTACATTGTTTGAGAAATCAAATGTATTAATATTTATTTAAATGTCAATAATCATCTTGTACATGAATAGTAATAAGTTGTACATACCCTACATTTTAGCATCTTCTAATAAAGATCATCTTCAGCAGTTTGCTTTTGTCTTTTAGCTTTAATTATTTAAGATTAATTGAGCTGTAAGGGAATCATTAATTCATATAATCGATTTTTTTGAAAAGCATTATCTTCATGAAAAGAAAAGTACCTCCACTTTCTTAGTGCAATTGGACATCAAATATTAGTTTTGCTAGAGAATCTCAAAATCTGGCTAAAGGATAAATAAAATGATATTTTCTTAACTTTTCTATGACGATTTATGGGCAAAGCTCTTTTATCGTGTGAGCAATCATAACGAAAGTTGCGGAAGAAGCTCGAACTCATGCCAACAGTAGCTGTGAGACGGGTTCAAAAATTGCATATTATATTAATCAGAAATTGTTCACAGTAGAAGTCTTATCTTGCTCACTTGGAGAGAATCGTAAGTAATGTTCTCCTCTCATATCAATTGTGGACATGAGAACAATTTAGTTAATATATAATATTACAAGAAAAAATGATTTACAAAACGATTGATTTTTTCAACAAAAATTTGAAAATCTTCTCATCAAAGGGAATTAACAAGAGATTTTTTAATGATATTTATGATGGTTGGAGTAAACCCCATGTCACTTAATTAAGAAAATAATAATCAACATATACAAAGACTTGGATTATTTAAATTTCGACAAGTCCAAACAAGAAATTTGTTCCATATAATAATCGATTGAGTAGTTGACATTTTAGTACTAGTGTTCTCAAACAAACCATCATTTAGAAAAACATGTTAAAATAAAAATATCACATTGGTTAAATAAAAAAATAATAATAATTAGTATATAAAGCTTGAGTTACTCTTAACAAGGTTCGTCTTTTAAGATATGCTTGATATCCACATCAAACACTTGTTTTGAAACTCACGTCCAAAAAATAATTCTCTAGCATTTTGGTGTAGGATAATTGATGATTGTATATTGGCCACTGAATATATCACATCAAAGAAAGCAAAGAAATATGATAAGATTGGATGTGTTTTGAGATGATTTTTGAAAGCCATCTAGCTCTATCCTTGTGCACAAAATCAACACATAAACTTTGATAAGGTTTTTTACTTGACTTTTTCCATACTCAATTATTACCGTTTTCGGGTTCACCAACTTTTTGCTCTTTAAAAAAATACTACATATAAATGGTCTGCGCACTAAGAAATTACAATTTATATACCATTGGCAGACTAGAAGTGTTTTGTGTATAAAGTTACAGTAAACTATTGAATTCAAATGGATTGAAAATGAGCCGAATATTGTTTCTGTTCCATTGTGATTGAGGTGTAAATTTATATGCAACATTTACACAAGAACGCAAGTAATAGAGAACAAATTTGTCTTTAAAAAATGTATTAAGTGAACTCTAATTAATTTTACTTTTAAGTACGAAATTATTTACTTTTACAGTTTGTTTCTGAATTATTTAGTTTTACAATTTGTGTTTATTTATTTATTTTACAGTTTGGTTCTGAATTGCTCTACTATCCTCTATAGGCATTATTAATATTGTAGACAATGTTATAAAATCCGGACCGGACCCGCTGGTTCGGTCCGGAAACCGGTGAACCGGACTCAGGTCCGGCCCGAGTCACATAGATTTATTGCTTGACAAACAACCTGCTTCAAACTCGTTGAGTCTCTGTTTTTAAGTTAACCCATAAGCCCATTTTTCCTTGATCAGACCGGTTCTTAGTATTTGTTGAAAACACACCGTCTCCAATCTCCTTGCTGGCTCCTTCTCACTCTCGTGGAACAGACTAAGGCGCCACTATCGTCACCGGCAATCTGGAATCTTTCATCTGAACTTAACACCAAAAAGAGTCTCGTGAAAGATCTTAGGATTTTCACAGCTAATTCCTTAGCAGAGACATGCACATTATTTTTCAGTGGCTTAATAATTGGGGTTTGAAGCTGGGCTATAAATTCTTGGGAGATTTTTCAATTTAGCCGGGTCAATTAGGTTTTTTGAGTTTTTTTTTATAGAAAAGTCTATTTTACCCCTAATGAAATGAATTTCTTCATTGCAAGACATACACTACAACAAAAAAACGTTGCCGTAGGCCTATGGCAACGTTTGGACATGTGTTGCAAATTCCAAACACAACCTAGACTAAATAAA
>CAIGRL010130111.1:0-15304 GCA_903798325.1 Fraxinus xanthoxyloides | reverse complement strand
ATTGCACCATGACTCAACCACTATATTTTTCAACTATAAATAGTGTGCAACTGTCCCACAATTCACCACCAAAGAAATTTTACACGACAGCATTCATATAAAGCAGTTGTAAATTTCTAGTATATTTTTTTTAAAAGCTCGTTTGATCAATCAAGGTAAGATACTTTTGTGCAAGTTTTTTGTTTCCTTATACTTTTATGTTCAGTAATTTATGCATGAATTGCCAGTGGACCTTCGGGTTCTTTATTAAGAGATAAGAGATCCTTCGGAAATTTAAGATAACCTAAGATAGGTGCGTCGCTTGGTCACCGATATACTCCATAAGAGAAGAATGGTATGAAGTGTTATTTTATTGTATATAATTGTGTATGAAAATTGCACGTATCTTACTGAATATTTTTTTAAATATTCACTCTTACAAAATTTTACTAGTTCGGGTCAATTGGAACAGTAACGAGATGGTGATGCGAGTGACAAGAGTGATCAAAGAGATAAAATATTAAGTTCATTTTTCTTTAAATTATTAGTCAATTTTATTTGTTTAAAACAGTTATTAATTTGTGATTATGTTTTAACTATGGATATTCCAATTATTTTTATTAAAAGAATGTTATGTTATCGTTCCGCAAAGAAATCGAGTTTTTGGTAATGCTCCGGCGTTTGTCAAATTTGGGGCGTTACATTATCTTTCTCATTTTTCTACATATATGTGCATATAAATTGATGGATGATCTTTCTCTGTGGTGTCTAATCATTACTTTCTCTGCCACCGCCTTTCTCCACCCTCTCGACAGCAGTGCTAGGTTTACAGAGAACAGAGACGGAAAAGAAGAAAAGGAAAGAAAAAAAAGGAAGAAGAAAAAAGGAAAACCTAGCGCCACCACCTTTCTCCACCATGACGTGTCCCGTTGAGAAATGCCGTGTCTCTCCCATATTTCATACTCGTACCCATATCGTGTCGATACGGTACTCTGGCTGGAATGTAGAGTCCGAACATCAAAGATCTATAATCACCATCTCTTCATCTAAAGGGTGGATTTTTATTTGATCCAATGGTCTAGAGCAGCTCTCTATCTTGCACAAAAATACCCTATGACATTTACAATGGAACATCTAAACTATCTACCAAATTCTGAATCATCCTAGAATATCCTGGAATTAAGGCAAAACTTACATGGGTATGAGTGACCCAATTCCACTTATCTAACCTATAGTATTGAAACTCAATTTTCACTTCACTATCCTGTAAGTCATTGGATTCCATTCTGCCATTTCGTGTAGCATGTATGATTTAAATTTTTCAGTTGCAAATTGGTTGGTTGCACTTGTGATAGCATCCGTTTGCTTCCAATTAGACAGGCCTAATTTCCTTGGAGCATACTTTTTATAAATGTGTCAAAAAACCGGGTGCTGTTACACTGACAAATGTCAATACTATAGCAGTGAAAAAAAAAAAAAGTAACAGTTAAAATATTAGTGCTGGAGATCCAATTTGCTCATTCATGTACAATATAAAGATGAAGTCAACTCAGGATGATTGTGCTTCTCATAGTCAAATGCAAAATAGCAATGCTAATCAAACCATAGAATTACATAGGCCTAATTACTTCGGAGTGAAATTTTGAATAAGGTGTTATGCTTCAGATACTGATAATGGTAAATTTCAGAGCAGTGACAAAAAAATTAACTCCTTAAATTTCTCTCTGGAGTTCATCTGTGCTCATTCGTGTATATTTTCAAAAGAGAGAACGCTTCTCAGAATTAGTAGGCTACAAAGCACTGCAAAAAGGAATTCCTAAAAAAATAATAGAAATAGGTGAACAATTCACGTGATTCTACTAGCCTGGCAATCTAATGGAGCTTAACCAACTGGTCTGAGTAGTAAACTCAAGTCCCTCTGAAACACTCAAAGAACAAATGCAAAGTGGGACAATGTGCTACATTAGGCCTTTGAAAAGCCGTATGAACACTTTCACTTAAATGAATAACATTAATCAGATAAGATTAAAAGCACAAAGAAAATTAACACATGAAATTCAAAAATACCATCGATACAACCTCTAGAATGTGGCTCCTCTAGTAGTTCCAGCCAACTGCTGTCCAAGTCAGCACCATCATTCCTAATGACAGACTGAAATTCTTCAATAGCTTTCTCGACCTCCCTAGGCCCCCAGATGTTATTTATAACTTCTTTAGCATCATCAAATCTCCCTGCCTACAGAGTTCCCCAATGACTTTAGGAACACAAAGGACTATAAAAAATATGAATCTCAACGATGAGGTAATGAATGGTTTTTTTATCCTTCCAAATTTTTAGCGTACCACTTGTAGGATTTAGAACCTAGATGGCAAAGGAGTTTTCATTTTCATATCCTTCTTTGCAATCTGTTCAAAGGCAGAGATAAAGCTATTTATTTTATGCTCATTCACATGGAAATACATTTACCTCCAAGGTAAAGCTTTTACATGTTCTGTAATTCTTAAGATGCTCCATCTGATGATCTGTGTTACTGGTTCATATTTTTAATTATTGACTGCACAGGAAAATTAACAGATTGTTCATGATTTCAAAGCAGGTCATCATGATTCTTCACTCCTCAACGAAGTTTAGACATTTGGCAGTAATAGATATGTTAACTCCTTTGATGTCCTTGGCAATTACTTGGTGTATTTGGATATCGAGGAATGCATTGAGCAATAATTTACTATTGTCGTTTCTGTGGGGTTGAGTATCTTCTTCGCATCTCATAGGAAGAAGCCTGTAGAACAGTAGAAGCCTTCACCCTGGACATCTTTGATTGATTCATAAAGGAACTGGAATTGCTTTCTTAATAAATAGATGCAACTTAGGGTTATAGTTTCCTCTTTGTTTGGATTTCTCTAGTTCTCTCTTAACAAACTTTTCATTTTATATCAAAAAATGAAACAATACATACTTTACATAGCCAGCGGGGACTGTCAACTGCAAACTGCATACCCAGTGCAAGAACAAAGCCAGGGATACTGGCAATGTATAGCATTATCCTCCACCTGAAAAACATAATGCTTCAAACTCCACTCCCAGAAACATGCAAAGATTAAGGTAGCAAGAAAATGAAAAAAGGAATTGGCAAACCTTGAAAAAAATATTTAATGCCTCTTTTTATATATTATTAAATTCAATGTTCTTTTGAAATTGCAATATTACACCCCACTCTCCCAGGGGAAAAGTGAATAAAATAAATAAATAAATATCGAAGGAGGGCAATTCCCAAATTAAGCAGATACAACTGTCTGAAGAGAGTGAAAGATTATCATATGCAGTATTCAATCCCCTAATAGCCACTGCAGGAAAGGTTCTTACCAGTGGGGGTCACTTTCTGAAGGGAATGCTAAAAATAGTGATATAATAATTCCTAGGCATGTGCCAATTTGTGACAAGGTCCCCAATGAACCTCTATAGTTCGTTGGAGCAACCTACAAAATAAGTATGGAAGACGATTAATAAGTGATTGACAATGGTTAAGGTACAAATTATCAGCCCTGCAACACGCAAATATAGATATATTTTCATGGAGACTGTATTTTTGTATTGCCATTTGCTGTTATGTTTGGTCACCCACTATGGTCAAGAAATCACAACCTTCAAAACCCCAAGGAAACAGAAGTGATGGCAAAATCACATAAAATCTTCACACAAAGTGTTAAATTCCTTGCATCTTCAAGAAACTATATTTCTTTTTAATAGTTGCATAAGTTTTGTAGATAGGAGCTACCATAAACAGAGTCCTCTAGGAACCATATTTTGATTACTTGAAAATAGAGTAGGAAGTTCATTGTTTTTTATTTTTCCTGAAATGATTGCAATCACCTTACTCGAAAATGCCCAATGCAGTAAGGACCTAGATACTTCAGTTGTTCTGAAAATAGGGAGGCACCAGCAGAAGTCAAGGGTTCCCGTCTATGACAATTTGAAGAAAGAAGGCAAAGCGATGCTGGAAGAGTGGATTGAATATGAAGATTGGAAAGAAGTGGCAGGGTGCTGAAGCATGGTTGCTTAAATCTAGATCCAAATTCTGAAATTAAATTCCACAGTTCTTATGTTTCAAAACCATTAAACAGGTCTTCGTTCTGTGGAAGGTCTCAACTTGTTATGGACCTCTAAGATTGCAAACATTTTTGGCCTTACATAACTAGATTGAACAGTTGATATGACGATTGTTAGGATTTACGATCCTAACTTTAATCCTCAAGAATCAAGATCCTGCAAATGATCCTCCTACAGGGATCTCAATTTTTATAACCTTGGCCTTGGGTGGGTGCCAACAGATCATAAATGTAATAAACGCAGAAGAAATCGAGTGTTGTGAGAGATTATGCATTGTATGTACTATAGTAAAAATAGCCTTTAATCACACTGGACGTACGAGCTACCAGATATTGATTGAAAGAATGTGACATAAGTATACCTAAGTATGGTAGAACACACCAACACCAAGTCTGGGAGTTTCAGAGTGACAGAATTCATCCACAGGAAATATGAATGCAACTTCATGAGTACAAAGCTTGAATGATTGAACAAGAAGCACGGTAAAAAGTACAAGTCTGTGATTTCAGAGGGACAGAAAGCATCCACAGAAAACATGTATGCAACTTCACAAGTAGAAAGCTCAAAATCACACAATCCAGAGAATATTGTTCTCGAGAAGGCAGCACCTAGTTACTCATTAATACCTCAGAAATATAAATAGGAACAAGAACTGTGTTCACGCCAATACCAAGGCCAACAAGAAATCTCCCGCATAGTATTTCATTCAACGAGTGAGCTTGTGCACTGTCAAAAATTATGAGGTCAAATGTCAAATAGTTAAAAAAAAAAAATTTAAAATTAAGAAGTACAACAAAAGATAAACTGGATCTTCCAATACCCAATGTAGAGGTTTTGGAATTCAAAGAGTTCCTGGTGATCATATTCATGTAGCAAAATTCTTGTCTTTTATCTTCACTCAGATTTTAATAATTTTATTAGTTTTAACCTATTTGGAAAATCAAGGGAAAATTGCAGCACGGGTCTCAAGACCATTTAATTTGTACAAACATGTCCTCAACCTTTTCGCAGGCAAATTTGTCCCCAACCTTTAAAGTTTATAGCACCTAGATCCGAGTGGACCGTTTCCATCCATTTTCCATTAAATGTACATGCAAGTCACACGACTTACTTTTTCAATGCTAAAATGATTGAAAACTTATTTTCAATGAAAAGTAAATAAAAGAGCAAGGAGAAAGAAAAAAACCAAACCACCCCCTCCCCACCAAACCCCACCTGCTGCCCCCACTGCCGGCTCCAGCCTACACCTTTGCCTTCTTCTCTCCGTTCACCCCATTTTCCCACCTGTCCCTGCCCCTGATTCCTGCCTTGAAAACAAGTGGCCAAATCATGGATAGTTGATATTGAAAATCATATACAATTTTACATTCACAAAGAGATTTTGTTGGCCTTAATAAAATGATAAGCAGCAGCCATCACAGTTCACAGTATTTCACATCTATTCATTTCTATTCACCTAATCACATGCAAGTGGGATGTCACATGAGGAAGAGTATAAAGCTTGTCTCAGGTTGACAAAATAACACTTCTCAAACTAGTACATCAACTTGTGCAGCCTTTCTACTCATTAACAACTGGTTTTCAGGTAGATATTTTAACAGTATCATCTTGAAACTTTGCTCTCTTTTGATCAGAGTATACCATTTATAAATTGTGTGTATCTACATGGGTATATGTGTGATATGCCTTTACGGAGCTTATATATTGCTTGTTTTTCCCTCAAATACGACGCACATACTTACAAACTTCACAAACCAATTTCTCTGCACTCAAAACATAATTATATTTTAAATTTCATATTTAATTCATCAAATGCCAATACATGTTAAAGAATTCAGAAACAAATGTCTAAATGAAAGGTTTTATTTTAGAGTTGTCATACATCATACCCTATTAGAGAGAGCTCCAAAGTGTGTTAATCCCTACCCAATTAACATTATCCCTTACAAAGGTCTAAGGTAACTTCCACTATAATCTATTCCACATTCAAGCAATTTAACATTTTCTAAAATTATGTACAACGACGATGAAATTGAGAAAATAAACGAGATGATGATTCAGCTAGACTTAAAAGCTTCCAAAAATAAATTACCTTACAATTGCACCAAGAATTAAAGGTATCGTGTCAAGTTGAAAGGTGCGACGACAACCAAGTTTATCAACAAGAGAACCACAGCTTATGCTTCCAATAAATGCACCACCTATAAATATGCTCACCACAAGTCCCTCAAGAAATGAATTCCCTTCAAAACCAAGCTCTTTGGCGATAGAGATAATAGGGCCATTCATTACACTGCATTGTGGAAGAGAGCATAACATGGTAAGAAAACCCCAAAATAGTTACAGAAAAACAAGGGAAGTAAAGAAAAAGAGGTAACAATAAATGTTTTGCTTAGGGTGGTGGCATAGCAGGTAAATATCCAAGACCAAATTAAACTGTTTACTAGAATTTGGACAAGATAATCACGGATGAACAGGAGTCCCCGAAGCCTATTGTTTGGATAAATCTTCACTCTATTCACTTGACTGATCTGAACCTATCCAAAAAGTTTGTGCTAGTAGGACATGAGCTCCTTCTAATATTGGTCCCTGTCTGTGTTATGTTTATGTGGCTACAAATATTTCCATGAGAAAACAAAACAATATGTGCATGCTTCATCATAACAAGCATTTTTTTTTACGTACACAAATTCATATTCGTTTCTTTCAGTTATGATCATGTGAGAGTTTATTACAATCGAGCTTTAGAGTACCGTAATCAATTTAAGGGGCCCTCAATTGTTTGAGGTGAACTTGAACAAGCTATTAATGAGCTCACTCCAAGTCAAGCTTAACGATCATTAGCCTTCTGTTTACACTCCAATGTATACATATATATTCAAGAACTCAACAGAAAGAGAAAGGGAATTTGTAACTTACCCAATGTGATAACCAAATAGAAAATTGGACAAGGAAGCAGTCAAGACATGAGGAAAAGCAGGCAACCATCCTAAATCAAACCCTTCACCACTACCCTTTTCAGTTACTGAACTATTTTCTCCATCTGCCCAGCTCAAACAGGACAAAATTCAGTTTTCCTACAATTTTATAAGCACAAAACAAAGAAGACCCACATACAATTCAGACCTGAATTCTGTGGCTTTGATTCAGGAACCTGTTCTTGTTTCTTTGCAGCATTGATCTTGAAGTTTTTGGAAAGTGAGCAAGAAATTGAATTGAAAAATGGGTGCTTCTGGTTTACAGTTCTGCGAAAAGGATGAAGCGAAATTGTTGGGTTGCATTTCGGTGTGAACAACAGTGGAATAGCTTCCAACATTTGGATCACAATACAGAAATTTGGAAGTAAGAATTGAGATAGAGAGACTTTTATGAGCTCTAAATATCGTTGTCAATTGAACTACAAAATTCCAAAAAGTTGGAAGTACAGACTACAGACACGGGAGCATGAAGTCTCAATTGCACGGGGATTTCCAACCTAGGTCCCTAACTATAGTAATTACAGCAGTCAAGCCCTGTTCAAACTTTCTAAGTCCTGTTTGATACGACTTAAAATTCAATTAAAATTGAAAATATGATCGTTATTGGGTGCCACCGTTTAATAAAAGTTAACCATAACGGCTAATTTTTCAATTTTAATCCGATTTTATTCTCTATCAAACATCCTCTCATTTTGAGATTTCAAAGCTTTGATTTTTGGTGTACTTATAAGAATAATGCTCATTGTACAATCACAAGTTAACAATGTACATCACCGAAATTTGATAATGCTGACATGTCAACCAACAAAAAGAAAAAAGGTAACATGTAAATGTAAAAAGGAGGGAAATGAATATTCGAAACTACAAAACTCACTTCAATACATACTACAGCCCATTGTAAACGATAATGTAAGTGTAGCAAGCTTGAAGTTTAAGAATAATTTCATATGAACCATGACGACTTGATTAACATTCTCTCCAACAAGCTTAAAGTTTGAGAATAATGTCGTATGACATCAACCATGACAACTTGGACTCAACCTTCTTCCTGATTGGGAGAAAATCTGTACAGTTATGTGATTGATGGGTATGAAATCAATAGTATGTATGTTGACATGTTGAAGAATGTGGGAAATGTGTAAAAGAAAGTGTAAGTGTAGCAATGTTGAAATTTAAATTTAAGTGATTGATGTAGATAAAAGTCAAATTTTTAATATATTTTGATAAAAATTGATTAAATATATAGTTGAAAAGTATGACTACTATGAAATGTGTAATTGAAAATAATTATTCACTGGACTAAAAGTTAACATCTAAATCTCTATTTGATTTAACTAAAAATGTTTATAAAAAATTAAGTTAAGCTCATGTTTGATATACATTGAAATTTTCATTCAAATTCTTTTATTCATTTTCAATCACACATTTTTCAATAAAATAATATTTTTCATCACATCAATAACTTTTCATTCTTTTTCAACCACACATTCTCTATCAATTTACTATTTGCCATGTTTGATTCCCATTAAAAAATTTATTCTCATTCTTCTACTCATTTTCAACCATACATTCTTCAATAAAATAATATTTTACATCACATCAATAACTTTTCCTTCTTTTTCAACCACACATTCTCCTTTAATCTACTATTCAGAATACATTTGTCAAAAATAATGTGGCTCAAACACACCCTAAATCAATTAGATCCACAATTTTATCAAATTTTCAATCAAACATTTTCAAAAATAAGGAAACTGCTCGAATGGGCCTCGTGTCTAGGCAAAACGTTTGTCGGTCTGTCCTATGGTCCCTTGAGCATGGCACAACTAGTGGGAGGGTCCAAGCCAAGTTTCCAACTTTAGTAGGCCATATCCATTCTTATCCTAATTTACAAGAGAGGTCATCTAAAACACTCGGTGGTATTTCAAAGCGTTATTTTGGTAAATACTAGGTGGAAGTTGTGAAGGTATTGCAATGAGACGAGCATAAATTTTGCCAAATATCGAGATTTTCAGTTTTGATTCATTCCGTGTGGTTCACGGCTTGAAGTCAGATTTTCGACATGCTCCAAATGTCAACATCTTGTTGATTATTTGTGTCTAAATGTTAGAGACATAATCCGATTCATGCCGTTTCATTTTTTAAGAGGGGACCATTCTCACAATTATTTTGATCTAGATGTAAAAAAATGATTTACTCGTCTTGTAATTTTTATTTCGCTTATAGTTGGCAATGATTTATTACTTAAAAAAAACTTTATTTTACTACCATTTCGATCCAGTTTGACCTGAATTCAACCCTTGAATCTTTCACTCTATTCCTCTTGACTAAAAATACAGGAGTTTTTGCCCAAGAAAAGATCTGTCAAAAGTGCATGTATACTTGTGTTTCAGTACAGTTCATAGAACCATCACCATACATCAATATCAATCATGCAAAACGCTCTTTACATCAATTATACTCTGTTGCCTTTTTTATAGTCTTTGCACAGAATAATCTTCTTCTCCCACGTTCAAAAACCCAACTTTTTTCTACTCATTATTGTGTATTTCCACTAAACAAGCAATCCGCAACAATTTCCCTCAAAAGTTGCCTTTAAACCCACCTAAATTCTGCTGACGATCAATAATTGTAGCACACTTTTTCAACTTTTTCCAGAACTTGTTCATTTTTCCAATCTGGGTTCTGCTTAAATATTGCCTGTAATTTCTCATTTAATATACACCATTATTTAGTGCCCTGCCAAAAGATTTGATTTTTTTTATCTGTTTTCCTTTTTCAACTTCACAATGTGATGTTAATTTATGGATATGTTGTGTGTGACGATCTAATTTTATCCCAGTTGTCTGTGAAAAATCTGCCTCAAGGGATTTTAAGCTATTTGGTCATGAAAACAGAAATATTATAACGCCCTAATCTTGAAATTTTCA
Source organism: Fraxinus xanthoxyloides (assembly GCA_903798325.1). Lineage (NCBI taxonomy): Eukaryota > Viridiplantae > Streptophyta > Magnoliopsida > Lamiales > Oleaceae > Fraxinus > Fraxinus xanthoxyloides. The sequence goes on along the minus strand of CAIGRL010130111.1, from coordinate 5,309 downwards.
TTTACGGTTTTCTCAAAGTGTGATGCCTAAAGAAGAACAGAAAAATGGCAACATTGGTCCCTGGAGTTCTGTTAAAATTACTGCAGCACATGAATACAGATGCAAAGGTTGGTGGGGAGCATAGGTCATCTGTATTGCAAGTCGTGAGCATTGTACCTGCACTAACCGGTGGTGATCTCTTCTCAAATCGAGGGTTTTATCTTAAGGTATCAGACTCTGCCATGCTACTTATGTGTCTCTGCCTGATGAATATATTGATCTCATTCTTAGTGATAAGATTAAATTGGGTCAGTTTTTAAATGTTGAGAGGCTTGAGGGTGCCTCACCTGTGCCTATTCTTAGAGGGGTTAGGCCAGTCCCGGGGCGCCACCCTTGTGTTGGAACCCCTGAAGATATAGTTGCAACTCATTCATTAGGTTTCCTCAATAATAATGCTAATTTGTCATCGGATTCAAAATCATTAAGGAAATCCAACTCACTTTCAAAGTGTGTCAGAACCCCTGAAGATATAGTTGCAACTCATTCATTAGGTTTCCTCAATAATAATGCTAATTTGTCATCGGATTCAAAATCATTATGGAAATCCAACTCACTTTCAAAGTTGTTGAGCAATAATGGGGTGAAAGATAATAAATCCACCTCCTTGAGATTGAATGGTAGTGCTAAAGTAGATAGAATAGATAAGAAGGTGTCTGGATTGACTCAATCCAGGTCTCAGTTATCGAAGGTGGATTTGACTTTGGATGTGAAGAAGGAATCTGTAAGAAAATCGAAGTATTCGAGTTTGAGGTCAATACCCTCGTCACCCACGAACTGTTATTCGTTGCCACCTTCGCTTGAGAAGTTAGCAAATGGGGTCAATAACCAGTCAAAAGTCAAGGGGTTGGAGAGGTTGGAAAAGACACCTACTGAATTGAAACAAGAGGAAAAGGTACGTTCTACTCACGGGACAAGTCCGACCACGAAGAAGGTGTCAAGTGGGAGCTTGATGAAAAACTTTGTTCAAGGATTTCAGTTGGGGCCAAAGGCATTAAGAAAGAGCTGGGAAGGAAATATGGATGTAAAGGGTTGCGAATGTCCCAGATTGGAGGTCAATAGGCACAACTTAAAGCCAGATGCTTGGAGTACTTCTGTGAGTTCTTTTCTTCTTGCATCTTTTATTTTTAACTTGAGAATTTTAAAAGTTAGTGCAATAGAAAACCAAGAAAATTGAAATAAAATAGATAACCAATTTAAGTTGATGGCTTCAAGAAAAAAAAAAGGGAGCTCAATGATGCTGATAAATTAAACTGATTAGATAGTGTCTGATAACTTTGCCTTAACCCGAGTAATGAATTGCCTGTTATCAGGTTTACTGTTCATTAAGATGGAAAAACAATGGCCTGTGTTGTAGGACAAAATAAGTCCATCCAAACTTAGAAAATCTTTAAGTGAGAGAGATTTTGATTAAATTATGAATTCAGCTGCTTTTCTTTTTTCCTGTGTTTTCTCAAGATTAAAATGACATGCCTATTGATTTGTGGCCTTGGATTATAAATCTAACTTTTCCACCTAATTTCCCTTACCGTGTAGGTACCGAGGAAATCAACAAGCAAAAGGTTGCCATCTAAAGAAGAGAATAAGGCTATATCTTCGAAATCATCAATAGATGACAATAAGACTACCTCATCTGTAAAGAAAGCTTCTGCAAGCAGAGATTCGGTTGATATTGGCAATTCAACTGCACGGAGATCTGTTGAGAAGAAGTTATCAGGGGAGGTTGCTAATCATGGATTACCGGGGAACTTGATAAAGGCTTCTTCCAGTAACAGGAGATTAACAGATGGAAGCATTTCATGGTCCTCACTCCCGTCTTCACTCATAAAGCTGGGGAAGGTACAATCTTTATATTGAACTTCAATTTGTTAGCCTCTTTTCTGTGACTTGGACCCTTATCCCTTTGTTATCTCAATCTGAAACTTTCAATATGGGTTTAGCATTTCTTATAGTTGAATTCCTGTGGTACAAATTTTACAAGAACAAGGGGTAGTTGAGAAAATGCTCATCTTTCCTTCTTTTTAACAGACCTTAATGACTATGCTAAAGTCAGTCACTTCTTTATCAATAGTTACTGTTGTGAATTGACATTAAGAAGTAATTGACTTACCGTTGTAAAAGAAAACTAGATGGATCACTATATTAAGTTGAAGATATCTAAAAAGTGAAGTGTGCTTAGGCTATGTGAATTGACGTTAAGCAGTAATTGACTTACCCTTGTAAAAGAGATGGATCAGTATATTAAGTTGGAGATACCTTAAAAGTGGAGTGTGTTTAGGCTTAAGAACCTTTTCTTTTACCTCTGACAAAATGTGATCCCTTGTTGGCTTATAAATTTTGTTGTTGGTTTCACAATATAAATAATGGATGAAGTGATATATAGTGATCAGGATTTACACACGTCTAATTTCTCATAAAGAGATTTTCTATCCTGAATATGCAGGAAGTCTTAAAACATAGGGATGCGGCTCAAACGGCTGCCATAGAAGCAATTCAAGAGGCTTCTTCTGCAGAAAGCTTACTGCACTGTTTAAGGTATTTCCCTGAAGAAAATCTCTGAAAAAGCGATCTATGTACTTTAGTTCAAGTCATTAAAGAGATTGATATTTGGTTATTAAGTGAATTTCTTGCCCACATCTCTGGATTCTTGTAGTGGTTTGCTTAGCGACGGTTCTAGAATTTCTGGATTCTTTGGTGTAGGAATTTTAATGTTCGAGAATACAAATTAAACTAAATGTTGTTCCCTGGGTTATGTTGAGAGGATAAGATTATTGTTTGATACCATATCAACCTAGCGAATATCATTCTGTCAGAAAACGTTCTCTCCAGTTGAACTATTCATTTCTGTTTGTCACCCAGTAATAAGTATTCAATTTTTTTAAACATATGCACTACAATTATGTGAGATGTACTTACCTTGGACCTATCTTTGAAGAATATAACAGGTGTACAATCTCGCAAGGAAACACGCCTCGAGGCCGTCACTTTTCCTAGAACCGCATGTATTGCCTTGTTTTCTCTCATATTAGAATGATCTGCCGTTGCAAGACCTCTCTTGTTTCCCATACGTTTTCTGCTTGAACAATGAAAGCAAGAGTTGAGAATGCAGCTAGCTTGAGGGAGCTTTAGTTGTTTGCAATTACTCACCTGTGAGAAGAAATTTTAAGGAGCTACATACTTTCATGGATCAATTCAAAACTAACAGTAAAGAAAGAGTAAATTGGAAAAACGAAAGCCGTTAGTGCAGAATACCAGCCAACACTGTAACGAATATCCCACCTGTTAGTTACGGTCTGTCATTTATCTCCTTTAAGAGATTATAGACCTACAACGCGTGTTTAGCCCAGAAAGATTTCAAGCTTTTGCCTATAGTTGTTTTTCTTTCTTGTTTAAACTTGTGGTTGCTAATAGAAAGAGGTCAACCTTTTGGATTTGAAGATACGAGTATAACTGTCTCCTTCGCAATGTCTTGTGTTTCAACCATTCTGGTTGGAATTAATGTTTGAAACTCGAGGATGAGTGGTAGCAATTTGTCCTAATGAACCTTTATTAATGAATCAATGTAACTATGTCATATAGACATTTAATGATTGCAATTCTAGTTTGTCTTTGAACAGCTTGAAGCTTTGTGATTACTTTGTATAGAACAATGTGGGCAGTCAAGATTGCTGTTTAATTATGCATTATTGAATTGGAAAATTCATGTTGAGAAGCCAGACCCCCCATCAACGTGGGCTGGTCAAATTGCTACTTTTTTCCTCACAGAGTTACGCTTTAAACGCTAAAAATGAGGCTCCGTGGTTGGTAGTCAAGCAGTCTGTTCAAAACTTAATGTGGTTATATTGAGGGTCTCCATGCAAGTTATTTTTGTTTTTTCCTCATAAATCTTTTTCATCTGAGAGATAATATGCACAAGCCGTGCAGGTTTCAATTTGACTAATGTTTCGTGATTAATAGCTGTGGAATACATTCCCCATTGACACGATGAGATGATAGTACTAAAAATGAGATGTCCAGAGATTGCTTGATTCGTGCTGACCTTAGCTAATCTGTTATCTTTTATTTCTTCAGCACATACCGTGAGTTGAGTTCCTCTGCTAAAGAAGATAACCCACAGCCCGCTGTGGAGGAGTTTTTGGCTCTGCATTCAAACTTGAATAATGCTCACCTAGTTGCCCATTCTTTTTCAAAAGCTATTGCATTTGATTCTTCAGATAATGAAGAAAATTCATCAAAAGAAGCACTGAAGGTCACATCAGAGCGACGTAAACAGGCAGCTTCTTGGGTTAATGCTGCATTGGCTACCAATTTGTCATCCTTCACAGTATACAGCAAACCAGGTACCTCAAACTCAGTAACATCAATTCTATCTCCAAACCCAAAGACAAATCCTGTTCATCAACCTGTGTTATTTCTTGAAAACTCTTCTAAAAACCTAGCATCAAAAAGCCTGTCCCGACAGGCAGCAAACTCCAAGAACAAATCAGTAGGAACTACACGCCAGCTAGCTGATGGGCTGGCTGAAGGTCAGAATACAAGAACTTCACCTCCAGTTGCGTGGATCAAAGGAGACGGTATTAATGAGGCTGTCGACTTTGGTGAAATGTTGAAATCGGAAGTGCAAAATTGGTTCTTATGTTTCGTGGAAAGATTCTTGGATGCTGATGTTGACGAGGCGACTTTGTCAGATAATGGTCAGATAGCTGGCATGTTAAGTCAGCTTAAGAGTGTGAATGACTGGTTGGATGAAATTGGATCTAGCAAGGATGAAGAGATGCCTCATATCTCGACTGAGACAATCGACGGGATAAGAAAGAAGATTTATGAGTATCTTCTCACCCATGTAGAATCTGCTGCAGCAGCACTTGGCTGTGGCTCACAGTCATCACCACCAGCAGAAAGAAGATGATATCCACCATAAGCACGTGGCCCTTCTTTAAATCGCTAAGCGATTAAGGTAGTTTATACCTGCAGTGGGTAAGCATTGGATAGGAACTATTGGTAAGAAGGCTGGCATTCAATGAAGTTGGATTCTATACTTTGGTTTCATTACATTCTCTATGAAAAATTGAAAATTCGAAAACTCAGCTCGATAATTTGTTTGGTGAATATGTGATAGAACATGGCAAAATTGCAAATTGCTGAATTCTCTTGGTTCTTCAAATGTGTAAACTTCGAAATCTGAATGTTGGCCGAGTCTGTAGTGTATTCCATTTCTTCAGCCTTACTGGCCTGACACCCATCCATGTTTTTCAACTTCCAATTTCAAAAAT
>CAIGRL010130085.1:0-15767 GCA_903798325.1 Fraxinus xanthoxyloides | reverse complement strand
TGATTTGTTTGGTTTTTGAAATATTTGTGATTGAGAAAAATATCAATATCCTGTACAAAATTGAAAGACTTTCCATATTTATTGAAGTATTGAGTTATTCATTAATGAGAAGATGTTTTCATGTGATAGTTGAGAATTGATTATCATCATTATTGTTTTCAAGTTTCCCACAGTTTGTGCAGTTCATCTATGGAATAGTTCGGTTGAAATAGCCGGTTTAGAGATGTGATCTGTTGAACCCAACATTTATGAACTGTCGGGATAGACAATTTAACTGTTGAATTCGACAGATGAAAACTATTAAAACATCATTGATTTCACTTTATGTTACTCTATGAATTTCAATATTCGAAAGTTCCATATTCATATTATCAAATGTAGGCATATTTATTATGCGGAGTTTTTACTGTTGCATTCTCAATGTTTCAAGTATGAGTAATCATTTGAGATTCATCGTGTCGTACGGAAGACATTTTGTTAATGTGAATGACAAATGGAAGTGGAGAGGGGACAAAACCACTTCCATAGTAGTGCTGACAAGTATTACCCTAACGAACTCGTGCTACGATTGAAGGACAAATTTGGTATTCTTGATCACCGGACTCAAATTGAATTGAAGTTCAAAGTCCCGAACTTGAATATACCGCTGACCAAAATACACGAAGATGAAGACTTAAAATAGTACCTATCAGTTCATAATGAAACTATCATATGCGTTATTATTTTGGAAGTCGAGCTCCCAAGTGTTGGCATGGGGAGGAATACAAATTGTCCAAATCGTTCGTTTACCGTATCGGTTGTTCACCAAAATGTACAACATGAGAAGCTCAATCATCAGCATAGTGTATCAAACAATAATGCACTCAAAACTCCAAATTTTGATATTGGGATTGCACCTTCAGATGAGAACCTGGAAACCCATTACATGGTACATAAGCTACTAATATTGATGACGTTGATGAGCAAGTGTCCTCACATTTCATGACTTCGGATAGACACGAACCTAGTACAGTGAATACATCTGATCTTGCCGAAAGGAAAATATTCTTCAGCAAGAAAGAGTTGTACTCGAGAATTCATGTACTTGCTTTGCAAGAAAAGTTCGAATTTAAGGTCAGCAGGTCAAGCATGAAAATGTTAACTGTGCGATAATTACATGTGGATGTTGCATGCTTCGACTGTGAAAAAGTCTGCAGTTTTTATGATCGGTAAATTCAACAATGTACACACATTTTACCGTAGATTTTTGTCGCAACGCACATCGACATGCCACTAGTTTTGTAATTATCGAGCATATTTTGAGAACATTGGACAATCCATACTGATCGTATGCCCCTACTGATATTACACGTGACATGGAACGTGAGTTCGGTGTCGAAATCAGTTAGGCAAAGCACGTAGGGGGAAGGTGGCTGCTTCACATTTGTTAGATGGTACACCAGAGGATAGTTTTCAAAAACTATCTTCATACTGCCACGTTTTAGGAGAGAGTAACTCGGGGACAGTAACCCATATCGAAGTTGATTCTTATAACAGGTTACATTACTTCTTCCTAGCTTTCGGTGTAAGCATTTGTGGTTATATACAGTACTTGAGGCTAGTTATTTGTGTAGACGGTAGTCACTTGAAAGGTCCATGTAAAGGTACTCTTCTACTGGCAACTGCCCAAGATGTCAACAAGCAGATTTATCCATTAGCATGGGGGATCGTTGATGCGGAAACAAATAAATCCTGGATGTGATTTCTGTCAAACTTGAAAGATCTTGTTGGCGATTCAGATGAACTCGTATTCATCTTTAACAGGAAAACCAACATTGAAAAAGCCATATCTCACTTATTTCCACTATCTCACCATGGTTGTTATATGTGGCATATGGAAAAAAACTTAACATAGCAGTACAGCAATGCGAGTTCAATATTTCTATTCAAACGAGCGGCTACAACCCGTTCGTTATCAATCATGTGCTTGGTCGAACACATTTGGAGTACAATGCAGAGGCGGTTTTTTGAACGTCGATTGCACGCAACTGCATGCAGTACTGTACTGTCCTCGAGGATGGAGAGTGAGCTACGGACAACATTCGAAGTTGGTACTAGGCTTCAAGCTCATGCATTGACAGACAATTTAATACAGGTTGGAATATCTAATGGCACAGACATGGTAGACTTTTTCGAAAACACATGCACATGTCGTGAGTTCCAGCTAAATCGTATGCCTTGCGTTTATGCAACTCATGTTGCTTGCTTTAGAGGTACATCGTTATATGATCTATGCTCCTCTTACTACTCATCGAAATACTGGAAGGGTGCCTATAGCGAAGTTATATATCCTGTGTCGCAGGAAGTGGACTAGGTTGTTCTGAATGAAATTACAAGTACTCATATTTTACCACCTGTTGTGCGTCGTCCTCCAAGGAGACCACCCACACGATGTAAGTGATCCAGATATAAGTCTTCCACACGACTCAAGAAATGCATTCGATGCGGTCGAGTTGGTCATAACCGGACAACATGTTCCCACCCCATTATAACACAACCGATGTAAAAAGTCTTTATCTCTAGAAGTCGTTGAAGTAGTATGTTAAATATCCCGAATGGCGTTGTACAATATGAAGTTATGTCATCGTTTTATATACATTATGGTTTGCAGACGTTATTACTCTTTATGTTCGCATATTATCGCTTTCAACTTGCATTAATATTTCGAACTTACTTAACCATTCAACATCCATTATCGTTTGCAGACAGTAGTACACATTATAATACGTTCACAACTAAAATATGGATTCATCGAGATTACAACTGACAAATCATTTGACACTTCATCTGTAGTTCCCCAATAGTTTCCTTCAGTTGTTCGCGCCAGTTGAGATGAATACAAAATGTAACTAACACATCAAAACCCGATAGTTCATATGTCGTTCTTGACAGATTGTCTCTGTCGTTCTAGACAGTTGGGACAGACAAAATGTCATTACACATGAAAACCCGACAGTTCAAATGTCGTTCCCGACATATTGTCTCTGTCGTTCTCGACAGTTTGCACGGAATACAAACTGAACTAAACATACGACCACCCTTAGACAAAAGTGACTATAAAAGAGACATTTATTCATTTATACACAACTCAAGTGCAACTTCCTCCGACCTCATTCGTTGTCGACAGTTGAACTTTCTCCTTCACTATCGTCATCGGAATCATCCAAGTTTACAATATCATCATCGGAATCATCCAAGTTTACAGTACATCATTATAACAAATGTCCTACTACTCTTACATAATTCCCAAGTTTACAGTACGTGAAACTTAAGCAACTAACGAGAAGATTATACATGAATGTTTTCCAACAATGCTTATACGTGTGAAGACCCAATTGGAGATCTACAATTGTATTGAATTATTAATTTTAATACATATTGTTTTACTTTCAAAAATTGTAGTCGACAGAACAGTGAACACGGGTTCTCTTCAAGATGCTCTTCAACGGTTCGCAACGAGTTCTTCTTCAACGGGAGTAATTAACAGTAGAAAAATTAGGGAAAAATAAGCTAGGAGTGAAACAAAAATCAAATTTTCAGTAGTATGACAAAAAGGTTAACTTCCATAAGAGCTTCCATAGCCTGAATAAATCAAATAATAACAGAATTAGTTGTCTTCTTTGTCACTACGAATTTCCTGATCAATGAAGTAACGAAAATGTACTGGCTTTTGCTTTGATGCATGCACATAGATAGAGAATCTTCCTTCGTGTCCCTCTCAAAATAAATGGGAACAATGAGTAAAAGCACATACTGATCATAACAAGTATAATATTTATTTTCAATCAAAAAATATGTTTATAATCAATAAAATTAAAAGATAAAACATGACATGAAAAACTAATAAGGGATTTCATAATGTGATCAACATTTCTTATTCTAGTTAAATCTATATTCCGTGTTCTTTCTGACCATCAATGTGATTTGGCATATAGTCCAGTCCAAATGTTACTTTCTCAATTAGAGGTAAGTAACTACTATAATTTTTAATCAACATCATTTCTATTGTGTCTACGGATAACATTAATTTACTATTAAAAAGTATTATAGTACTTGAAACATCAAGATGAAAATTCGAGGAAAAATATTACAAAAATATTTGAACTTTCAACTACTTCACTGATACATTTGAAAAAAGAACTTATATATTGTCCAATAAGGAAAAACATATTGTCTATTTGCACACAAGTAATCAACATAGAAACTCTAGAATCCAATACACTGCACACTTAGGTCTTCAGTTGATGTGATTTTTCTAACTTGGGACAAACATAAACACCCTGCCCCCATCAAAATAACCAAAATTAATAAATAGCTACCGAAAGGGAAGTCACGTGCACCTCAAGATGACCAAGTAAGGTGTAGCTAAGCACTTGTTTCGTAGAAATACATGACGTAACAAAAGGCACCAACAAGGCAGCGAGCTTGGAATGAAAGAGCAGAATTGCCACAAGGTTCACAACAAATTGCTTAGTTGTAAACCAGACCACAAAATTTGACTACAAACACCAACATGATGTGAAAAAAAGAACTAATTACTATTTAAAATGGGTGAATGAGTACACATGCAACTGAAATTTCAAATAGATACTCTCTTTACTGAGATGTGCCCTATGCAAAAATTTGTTCTACTAAAAGTATGAAAATTCACCACCTGGTTTAAATAGTTTGATAATTGAACACCTTTTCTATTCAAAATGTTTGAAGGGAATAATAATATTTGCCTATTAAAGGACGATCCAAGACCTACAAACACAGATTTAATAATGTCTTTTCATGCGCATCAAGTTTCACTGCAGCCTTCCCATGGTTGGATGCTCTTGCAAATAAGTCATTGGGTACATCCAGATTTCCTTTTAATAGTTACCCTTTCAATTTTGTTTCTACCCAGAAACACAACTTGGCCAACTTATGGTGCCTAGTCCTAGTCCTGCATGGAGCGCTCTTGCCCCATAACATCATCATTATACACATAAAGGTTCCATCAGAACTTATGTTTATGGATATATAGATCAAAAACTCTCATCTTGCACAAAAATTGGTTTCATACATTTATGAAAGATGCAGATGATAGAAAAAAATTAGCCAGAAACTGAGAAGAAAAAGAAAATATAAATAACATCAGAGGTTTGAACACTCAAAAGGGAAAAGCTACTTCAAGAAATCGTCCCACAGCTTCTCAAAGGTAAAGCACCCGGTGTCAGAAATAGGAATGCAATTTTGGAATTCTCTGATAAACTAGGACGCATACTCACGACATCCCTAATTACAACACGAGATGCAATCTCATCATCGGTTAGTTCTCTCACAGGAGCAGGTAGAAGCCAGTTAGATAATGCCTTGCAACCATGAGAAGAGAATACATAGCACGTAGTGGAATTCTGAGGTGGATAAACATAAGCACAAATCAAGAACATGATGACTAAAGAAACCAGTATGATAATCCATGTTAGCTTCTTTAAGTTGATGCGGTGGCAAGTTACGTGCAATATTTGCATATCCTTCATGCCTAGACACCACGACTGAGCCGTTTTATTTAGAAATGATGCATTACAGATTAATCTTCAAAAGTTCACATCAAGACCAAATGCACTTTATTATTATTAACTTATCAGCCAAAGATAGATCATCATAGCATTGCATTCAGTAAGAATCTGAAACTGTAAGGCAAACAAAAGTGTATATATGTACAAACAAGTTTTGAGTGCCGGGAATAAAGATTTTAAACTAAATTTTGCATGTATTCTAATACCCGCTTTAGAAGCAATTTCCAATTATGTTTAGCTGTCATTGAGAGTGCATCACAAACTAATTTTACTGGCTGACATATCTCTAGTTGTGCTTGAGTATCATGGTCTAGTTTTTTTTCTTGCGGTGTGATTGGATCTCAATTATTAAGTATTTGTTGTAACTTACCCTCTGAATGCTTAGCTTAGTTCAATTATGTGAATTTGACTCATGCTAAGTGCGAAGAGCATAGTTTGGTCGTTGATATATGTGTGTTTTATTTTCAAAGGGCTAAATTAATTATTTATGTCTTGTATAATTATAATATATAATTTACATGTTTTTCTATTAAATTCTTATTTAATACATGGTAGTGGGTAACATGGCTACAACAATGAATCAACGTAGACGTCAACGACAACATTTGGATTTATTTTGGACGATGGTCATGCAAGCAATTGTGATATACAATGATATTGACCGACAGTGACAATTTCTTCCCCATTCATGGTATGTAGACGATCGTAAATAATAAATATATGCAATTTATATTATATAAAAGATTCCGAAAAGTTCTTCTTTTTTTTAGATGAAAATGTGAATGAAGTTGATGGTCAAAATGATTTCATAGATCCAAGCGAAGTTCATGCTCCTAAGCATAACGTCGGAGAAGGAACCAACAAAATTCGACGATGACGTATCCAACCCAATGATGAGAGTCTCATTGCCCTATCGAGCATTGCCGAATCGTCTAAGAAATGGCTAATGCTCTGGAGATTCAAGCTACGTTAGACACGCTAAACCACATCAATTGGCAATTGGTTTTAGAAAAACTACAAGGCATGAACTTAGACAAGTGTGACATAATGTAAGTCATGACAGTATTTCAGTTGGACGAGAGTCTAGCTAGAGTATTTATGAGCTTGACTGATAAAGAATTCATGTACGATATGGTATATGAGAAGCTTGGTCGTGATCCACCTCCACTACTTTAGGATAGCATGCTTGGATAATTCAACAATTATATGTAAAAGTATGTTATCTATGTTGGTTTGAATTGCTACTTTTTTACAATAGAGATTTTTTGGTTTTTTTTATTTGTTTTAATTTCCATGTACTATGCTGGACAAACTCTGCTCATTATTCATTGAATTGATTATTTGGTTATCTAATAATTACATTTGATTGGAAGTTTATATGTTCTCTAGATCTACTTGTATAGTTGGTTATTGTTTTAAGGTTTTCACTTGATAAAAAATTGGGGAGGGCACCAAATCTTGTGAGACAACGCATATGAAAGTTGCTTAACCCCATAAATAAAAGTGTGATTGCACTTGATTGCGTGTTTTTATGGATTTCTTCATGATATAGGCCACCTCAATATAATATTCAACGATTTTCTCAAGTGTTTGTTACATATTAAACTCACCTTGCATCTGAACTATATTTGTGTAGAGATTGAAGGCACGGTTGAACAATACTTCTAAAAATTGATTGAATAATTTTCATGGAAAAGATACAATTTCCATGGAAAAAGTGACAAATTCCATGGAAAATAATGGCTATCAAACAAAAAAAAAAAAGTTGGAAAAAATGATTATTTTCATGAAAAATAATGGCTATCTAATACCAAAAGATGGAAAATGACAATATTTTCTAGGTAGAAAATAAAAAAAAATGAATTATATGGAATTGAATTGCCTAGAAATTGTTTTATTGAGAATTTTCGATTAATTATATTTGATTGGTATAAACTTCCACTTGGAAAATATTGAAATTTTGAATTTTTTGATATTCGTTTGACTTTATTTTCTATGAAAATTATCCATTAAAATTTGTTTTCATTGCAAAAAAAAAAAAAAGCAGCTAGAAAACCATTTTCCCACCAAAATCATGGAAAAATGAATTCCTCAAAAACCAAGAATTGGGCACATGTGGGGCATTAGGTGGAATTGTCAAGAACATTTGGGCAATCAAACATAGAATTTAGGTAGAAATTGAATTTCTTTTCCATTTTTCATGGAACTTTTCCTCAATCAAACAGGGCTGAAGTGTTTATGAATTTTTTTTATTTTTTTCTAACATGGTATTATAACATAAATTGGAAGAGGAAATCATTCATCTCACCTCTACTTCCATGGCTGATAACACCCCAACCATGGCCTTCCCCTCTTGTCCAACACCTTTCATCTAATGTCATTTCTCTTAAGGTGCAAGTTCATTCTTCATTGGTTGAGTATGATTTAAAGAAATTTGTTAATGGATCCAATCTTTGTCGTCCAACCATTCAGATCGAGTGCATCTTCATATCTAATCCTTCTCCACTTCATAGATCTGACAAGATCAACTTCTTCGCTATGCTACTGTGGAATTCTCTCCTCAAATATAATAATATCAAAAAATATATATGTGTGTGATAATAAGTTGAGGCAACAAACATTCTGATGTATTTATCGATCCCTATACCAAAATTATTAAGAGTCTGTTTGGTAACAATTAAAATTCAATTAAAATTGAAAATATGGCTGTTATTGGATCTCACTTGTTTAATAAAAGTCAACAATAATGACTTATTTTTCGATTTTAATCTCTACCAAACATGCTCTAAGCGAGTACATGGAAACTTGCTAGCCGCCCAGCTAATAGCAAATGGCATGACAAGATTAACTATAGCAGAAAGTCGTGTTAGTGTTGTATTATAGTTTTTTCCGAAAATAAGCATTGACAACATGTTAATTGCACACTAGTTGGGGACAAAAAGGTCCCTTTCGTCCTTCCTCGATCCGTCACAAATTTGTCCACGAGGAACTCAGATTCCGCATGTGCTCTAAACCAAACCAAACGCGTTGTAACATATATTGTTTTTTTAATCCCAACGTGTCATTTCTCAACGCGCAACGGTTGACTCGTACACTTTATACTCTCACTGTTCGCTAGCTTCACCTTTACACACATATATATACACCGCTAAGCCGCCATTCCTCCCCAACCAAAACACAATCTCAATTCTCAATCTCAAACTACCGAAAAATTTAAGGTTTAAGAAAAAAAAAATGGTGAAATCAGTTAATGAAAAGAAGCAGCAATCAATTTTAGAAAAGGCGACTGATTCATCATCTTGTAAGTACAAGGGTGTGAGGAAGAGGAAGTGGGGGAAATACGTTTCTGAAATTAGGCTGCCCAACAGTCGTGAAAGAATCTGGTTAGGTTCCTTCGACACGGCGGAAAAGGCAGCGCGTGCATTCGACGCGGCGCTGTTTTGCCTACGCGGCAGTAACGCCAAGTTCAATTTCCCGGATAATCCACCGGAGATAGTCAACGGCAGGTCGATGAAGCCGTCAGAAATCCAGGTTGCGGCGGCACAATTTGCACGATCGGATTCAGAGCAAACCCGGACCGGGCATCACAGTTCTGATGTTCAGTGTTCTTCGCTCTCCTCCTCTGAGTCTGTTTATTCACCCGGGTCTGACGAGGCGACTCAGTTGGATACTGAAATTAATGATATACCCTTAGACTCAGCGTTTTTAGACCAGTTTTTGGGTATAGGTACGGAGAATCACGTATCGGATTTCGGAATATTTCCGGGATTCGACGATTTTTTGGCTCTACCGTTGCCTAGCGTTGATGGTTGGCCCGATGATAGTGAAGTATCTTCTGAGGACTCGATTCTATGGAACTTTTGAAGACAAATTTTCCCTACCATACTGACTTATTCTCAACTTTTTAGTGGCTATTTTCGATCGAAAATTGCCATTTTTAAGTTCGATCAAATGTAATATTAGCCTTTGACATCAAATTGTCATTCTTTCGTTTTTTATTTTTATTTTTCCTCTGATTCTGCGGAGGTACGAAAGTGATGCTAATTTGTTGTTAAAGGACTTGTGGATCATGTAAAATTTTACACTTTTCCCAGTATGAAACAAATTTTAATATTTGGTTATTCTTCTACTAATCCCATGAAAAATTTCTTATTTATATTATTAATATTATAAAATTAATGGCTTTATTTTCTACATTTTGATCCATTTCAATAATAATAATAATAATACATTTATTCTAAGTTAATATTCCACGAGATAAATTAATTATTTTTATTAAATTAAAATAATACATTAATGAAATTTCCTTCCCAGAATATTGGGTCTCACTCATTCCATAAAATTAAAGAAAATATCATGCACATATATTCATTAATTTATTTATTAACTACTATCTCAATTATTTAGTAAATTTTGTGACGTCTTGATTTACACTATACGAGTAGTATATTTGAAAGGGGGATTATATTCGCTCCACATTGTTTTTTTTTTTTAATAAATATACCTCATTTTAATTACATTAAAAGTCATTAACACTTACTCGTTATCACACATATATTCATAACATTCTTCTTCATCACATTCTTATTTTTAACATTTCATTAATTAGAAAATCTTGTCTTTGATCATGATTTTCGTCCAAAAATATTGTTAACGTACTTTAAAAATGAGGGTCAAAATCATGTTTTTGCATTATTTTTTGTTTTATTTTTTCAAAAAAATACAATGACAAATGAATATTTTCACTTTATCTTTAAAAAAAAAAATTGTAGAGACAATAATTAGGAATAATTTATATTAATATGAGAATAAGAATGCAATGAAAAAAGTTAGACAAAAATATGATAATTTGTAAAGGTTATGAACCTTTATATAATTGAAATATAGTTTAATTATTAAAAGTTGTGATATGAATATATTTAGTCTGCTTGAAAATTCAGTGAAAAAGGTGTTCTCTTGCCTTGTGTCGATGACTTTGGCATGGGTGTGCGAGAATTGTGCCCATTTGGCAAGATAACGGGCTATTATCACACTGAAATGCATGCGATTCCATGAATTTTTAAGTTGATTTGAGATATAAAACTTTACTGTCATCACAAACAACTTAGGTTCGAAACATATGACACATGCCAATTAACCTTTAGCAATGGATTCACAACGTTGAACATATCTTTTGTATCTACGAGTTGAGATCTCTGTCCAATTTTTAATATTCATCCAATTAATTATTGATACATTATTTTTAAATTAATATTTTAAACTTTTCTCTAATTACTTCTTATACTTAAAATAAGTGACATTTTAATGTGAAATGACTAATAATTAATTAATGAACAATAAATTAGATAGCAAAGATTGAACAACTGATCTTAACTGCCATCTTGAGAGAGGGTCCCTCGCCGACTGCCCTATTCCCTGATCTAGAGAAAATGATATTAATGTTGTAACTAAAAGCAGAGCAATAAAAGTAACAAACTTGCTTTCTATCGCCGCCCAATTAATAAAACATTTAGCTCTAGTTTGATGGGATTAAAATCAGATTTTTAGTAAATTTTAATAAAATTGATAAAATGTGTGGTTGAAAAATTGTAAATCTCATAATATACGTTAGTAAAATTAATTGATAACTTTAACTTAAATTTTAATTTACAGTACTCTTAGCAAATAATTAATAAGTAAAAATAATAATAATTAATAAGTACTAAATGAAAAAATAACCAACATAAATCGAAACATGCCAAACTCCTCCCAGATCCTGTTTCGTTTTGAACATGTTCAAAAGATTTTTCAAATTTAAAAAGTAGAAAATCTGACGCTTTCAACAAAATCTCTTTAGACACCGATGATCAATAAAATAAAAACTAATAATTCTACTTGTACTAATGGCGTTTTTTCAAAAAGTTGTCATCCTCTTAGGTGCAGGTAGCATGGTTCAAGAAAAAAATGTTTATAACACAGAGTCAATTATTGTAAAGTACAAATAGAAAGTCAATTTGGTCCGCTCTCTATTTTAAGAGTATCTTCGAGAAATTCTTTAAATGTAAGATACTTTTTATTTTAGAGAGTTAATCCATCCTTAAAAAAAGGGTGTGTTTGGCTATTTAAATTTGAAGAGTTAAATTCACTCTCTATTTACACTTTATAATCATTGAATTTAATATAAGGTTTCTCCTCGAATTGTTGTCGTCATCTTTGAACGACAAACTATATGGTTCGAATATAGTAAGGTTGATGATCCTCCATTTGTATATTGACTGATTTTTCTCTTTTCAAATTATAATTATGATATATATATATATATATATATATAGTCAAGCAATGTAACGAGAAATTCATGGTTTTTCGTCTAATACAACTTCTTAGTTTTAGTTTACGAGCCATGTTCAAATGCATCTTGCCACCCTGAGCATGCGCAAGCTGGTCCAACTTCACAACTCTAAGCATTGGTGAAGAGAGTAAAATCTATATTATGGATCATAACCTTAAATCCTTGGCCAAAATAAGAACGGAAGACGAAATAGTCTTTTTGAATTTTATGATAGATAAGAAGTACGCCTCTTTTTTCCACACTTTCCGCATTTTCTTTCATTTTGAGGTTTCTTTCTATTTTTAGGCCTTGTTTGAGCCTCCATAATTTGGCAAATAATATATTTTGAAATAGTAGATTGATGGAGAATGTATGGCAAAAAATTAATAAAAAGTTTTGGGTTTACATGTAATATTATTTTATTGAAAAATGTATGGTTGAAAAGAAAAGAGCGAGAAATGTATTTTTGGAAATAATGTGGATCAAACAAGGACTCAGTATGAATAGGTGATGATATGTTTTCGTAATTCGATTGTACAAGTAGAAGTCGTTCTAGTAGTTGAACTTTTATGTCAAAACAATCTAATGCGTTTGAAAATGAAAGAATTAGTTTCTATTAATCGCGTTCGTGAGTGTCAAGTGCAAGAAACTACAATAGTTCTATGTAGGTTGATTAAAAACCACAAGACTTTGTTTGCTCCTCCTACAATACTACGACTAAGAGGTAGTTGAGAAAAAAAAGGGGAAAAAAAAAATGGTTATTTTATGGACCACGCTCTAACTTAGCCATAAGACTTGGGGAAAATAACCTTCTCTCAATTGGAAAGGAAGTAAGAATCAGTGTCAATGATAAAGTGCCTATCTCATTAATAGAAGAAAAATGGGTTTGCCTCTGCATAGGAACGAGGTGAGGGCTGGAGTATTTTCTTATCTATCCATAGTTCTCTTTATTTTCCAAATTTAATGCATTCTTCTTTTCATTTATTTTTTATTTTTTTTTTGGGATTGTACTACATGTCTTTACAAATTACGAATTTGTTTACCAACAAATGATTTGACAAGATATAATTGAGTCAAAAGTTCACTAATCAATTAAAAAAGTAAAATTCCCCCCACTTTCTTTTTGCCACCTCACAAATCTGTAAAAGAATTTGTAAATAGTGATACACAAATACTATTATTCTTTGCATTTTTCATTGCGTTTTTCATTGAAAAATAAGACTGATACTAACCTTTTCATGCTTCAGTGAATTCTACAGTGGCAGATATGTCACTTTCACTATTTTTGAACTTTTGTTTTTAGTCAAATCACCTTTAGTGTAGAGTATTTATTCATAAAATGAAAACAAAATAGGAGAGGGACAAAAATCTAATGTCCAATCAACGAAAAAATAAGTTTACCAATTCAAGGGACTTGAGCACAATTGTGCTTAAAAGTATGCCATCTTACAAGCAAAATAAGTCTCTTTTTTGCCAAGCCAACACATGGCAATTCATTTATGAGGAAAATAGTAGTGCTATGTGTGGTGTTGTACAAATAAGGTGTTGAAAAAATAATCATCCCAACAAAAATTTAATTTTTATAAAAGAAGTTCATGCATTACATTAATAATTATGCAAAAAGTTGGAGGTTATTGTTGCGCCTCGTCGTCGAGGCTCCAATTGAATACCACGTGACGGTCAACTCTGACTAAGTCAACAAAGATCCAATTGGTCAAAATAAAGAAGTCAAAGAAGAAGCAGACGCTCTTTCTTCTAAAACTCCTTTTAGCCAAAACCATCGTTCCATCTGAAGCTCTCTTTGGTCGAAACACCTGCCCTATCCAAAACTCCTTGTAAGCTGAAGCACTTACTGTCTATTAAATGATCCGCATGTAATTTATAGGAATGCTTGATGTAACATTTACAACGATGAATGTCGGGATTGTCAGCTTAAAGTATAAGGTGGTTGACCCGTTGTCAGTATATTATATGCATAGTAGACTGAGTGATGTGAGCTTCAATATAGGAGATAGGGCCACTTGGTTCTTATTTAACGGCTATCACGTCGACCAAAACTCTATAAATAAGCAACTCTTGTAACTTTTGAATCTAATGCAATTCTACACACTTAAAAATACATTCAATTTCCTTTGGTTCTCACCCCATATTATTTGCTTGAGTTTAGTTTTTTCTTGTTTTGTTCGAGTTGTTTATGATCATTTATATGCAATTATCTTTGATTATTTTATCGATGCTCAAACATTTTTTGATAGTTATTCTCTTTGTCCTATAAAAATAAGTTTGCTTTCTTTTTTGCTTATCTTAAACTCTTTCTTTATTAAGAGTATAACATATTTCTTAATTTTCTAATATATCCTTATTTAATATGTCTCATTATTAATAAATATGAATTATTCATATTTTAAACAATTATTTAATGTAGAAGTATATTAGGAAAAATGTAAGGAAAATTTATGTGTCCAATTAATATTAATTATGTTGACCTCAAAATATGCTACCAACAGATGTCGGACTCACTTGTGTATACGCAAGCTAATTTGGACACGTAACGACAGATGAACAGTCTGGATTGATCCTAAATTGGACGTGAGAGAAGTTCAACGACACGATATGTATCCGTTCGGGTTCCGACGAAATATCTAGGATGCGATTGTTCAATAATAACCAATCGCTACAAAATCATAGCCAAAGACAGTAAATCAATGTGTGCGTAAGAAGAAGATAAATCGATTTTTGTATTCAGATTTTCATCCCCCTCAATGGTCACATAGAGGGAGTATTTATAGTATTACAAATAGGATGGCGATCAGTGGGAAATTACACGTGGTCTCACACCCTCAACCGAAGCATCCAATCCTAGCTATCATTTTAGCATTCCTTGCTTACAACACATTTAAAGTTCTTACACAATATTGACGAGACAAGACACATATTTTTACAAAGGTCACATCAATCGTCCACAATAAAAGACTTTTGCACGTGAGTCGTCATTGCTCGAAACAGAGCCTCGGACTTGATCCGCTTCGACATGCCCACCTCAGAATGATCAACGGGTCTCGAAATTTACCTCAGGGCCTCGTCTCCCATAGCTGATGTTTTGGTAGGAGTGGGTCCACAACTGTAATGGGTCGACCACGTGGCAGTATCAGTGGCAAGTCATAAAAAAATTACATTTTCTTAATTTGTGCGAAAATGGAAATAAGTCTATCTTTGTAGGATTGAGTGAGTATTTCTTACATATCATTTCCAACTAGAGCCATGTCCAGATGTGACTAGGCGCCATTGGCATGGATGAGCTCAACAAAAACCTCAAAACCTCAGTGAAGAGATTAAGCTAAGTTATGGAGCACAACCTTAAATCCTTAGCCAAAATAAGAAAAGGAAAGGAAAAAAGNTAAAAAAATTACATTTTCTTAATTTGTGCGAAAATGGAAATAAGTCTATCTTTGTAGGATTGAGTGAGTATTTCTTACATATCATTTCCAACTAGAGCCATGTCCAGATGTGACTAGGCGCCATTGGCATGGATGAGCTCAACAAAAACCTCAAAACCTCAGTGAAGAGTTTAAGCTAAGTTATGGAGCACAACCTTAAATCCTTAGCCAAAATAAGAAAAGGAAAGGAAAAAAGCCTTCTTGAATTTACTAAAGATAAATTACTAATATTTGGAAAGTCCAATTTCATCGAATACATCGAGATATCGGACTATTCTTCTAATTTGATTGTGTAGGTTGAAGTCGTTATAGTATTCAAACTTTTAATTGAAACTGGTTAGACGCACTTGCAAGGCATGTGTCCTAGTATAGTTGACTACGTAATAGTGTTTGTTGATTTTTGGTTATTTTTGGAGACGTCACTAATTAAATCTTATT
>CAIGRL010130063.1:0-11433 GCA_903798325.1 Fraxinus xanthoxyloides | reverse complement strand
TTGCCAGCACGACTTATTCTTTCATTTCAAAATCTTGATTGAAATAATATGTTTTTGTCATTTTTTGACTTTTAATAATAGTACGACTTAAAAAGACACCATTTTTACATCAACTAATCTAGTTGTACATGACAAAATAAATGTTGATAAGATCTTGGCCATTGATTTTCTTTGAAATTGTTTTTGAAATGATTGGTTTAGATGTTAACTTGAAGAATCATATATTTCATACACAAAGAGTTATTGAATTCTAAGTCCATACTGGAAGTGATGCGGATATCATTGGATCTCTCGGGGATTTATTTTAGTGGAAATTATATCAAACCCTACTTTTGGAGATCTTAATTCTTAAATCAAGTGGGATGTTTTATCTTTCAAAAATCAGAATTTTTTTATATTAATATATTTATAAAATAAATATATTTATTAAATATATATAATATAATTCACAATTTCACAAACCCTAATTACCCACTCTCCTCCCTTTCTCTCCATTTCGATTCTGTGTCAACCTAGATCTAGGTCCGCAGCCTTTCTCTACCGTGCAATTCTCAAAATGTTCGCTTGCGCCGTCCTCCGCCGCGGCCTTCGGCGCTCCCTTTTCCACGCCTGCGTTCAGAACACCTTCCTCCTCCCCGAGGTTCGGAACTCCTTCTTCCACTCCAGCCTTCGGCACACCTTCTACTCCATCATTCTGCTCAGGATTCGACACTTCACTCTTCTCCACTCCATTCTCCAACACCACTCTTCTGGCTGCGATGAGCTTCGGTGCGGCACTACTGTGAAGTCGTCAAAACATCGATTTGAGCGTCGACAGATGGTGGAGGTTGTCGATATTTGGTGTGTGTTTTGATTTGTGCGATTTGTGTGGTGGTGCTGGAGATCAATGTTGTGAGGTATGTGGTGTGGTTTGTGTTTTAGTGGTGCTTGTTGTGGTGATTGTTTAGTTGTAGTGGTGTGATGATAGGTTGTTGTTGGTGCTGGTGGTTGTGAAGTTGGTTGCGGGTGGTGGTAGTTGGTGGTGTTTTGTGCGGTGACGATTATGTGGTTGTAACTGTGGTGGCGGATCTAGCGGGATCTGATGGTTTTGGGAATGGCGATGTTACTACTCATTGTCGTGGTGTTTTGGGTGGTCGTGGATGTTGTCGTGGAATCGGTGGTAGTGATTGTGGTGATACTGAAGTGGTGGTGGATCTGGTCATTTTAGTTTTCTGTGACTAAAAATATAATTCTTGACCAACCATTTTGTTATCTGTGACCTAAAAATTATATAATCTGTGACTATGAAAAATCTGTAATCAACTAATTTGAAATTTTGTGACTGTGTGACCTATTAATTTTCATCTGTGACCAACTAATTTTGAAATTTGTAACCAATGAATTAATTATGACCTACAAATTTTTTGAACTATGACCGTAAAATAGCCACCGAAATCGGTCGACGAAATAATCATCGAAACGGTCACGGAATAGTCACCGGAACGGTCATCGGAGCGATAACCGGAATAGTCGTTTAAATCGGAGTTGTCGTCGGAGCTGTAGGTGTGGTGGAGATGGGGTGAGTTAACTGTATATATATAGTGTGTATATATCAAATATAAGATTTTAGAAATTTGAAAGTTGTTTTCTTATTTTTGAAATAGTATATAGTAAAAATAAGAGAAGTGAATTTTCCCTTTATTTTATTGCCATCCAGATTTATTTTTATTATTATTGGACCTTATCAGTTGTGTTTCTATTTTATTGTTGTTGGGCTTATAGTTGTGAGTTGGTCCAAACCCGTCATCAGCTAGGGTTCTGCTATTTAAACAGTTTTTACATTACAATCTAAATATTGATGATTGATAAAAATTGAGATTGACCGTTACCACGTTTTCCTTCCTCCTTCGTGTTTCTTTCTTCTCCACTTCTTCCCCCTTCTTTCTTGTTCTTCTTGCTTTTTTCTAAAAAACAAATTCTACATAGGAAGAACCAAGAACGTGTGTTTGTGGCAATCGCACTGTTGCTCAATATAGTTAGTGGTCCACTAAAATTTCACCTACTTAGGAAACCAATTATTTAATAACGATAGTACTCAAATTGAACCCACGATTGGTTGATATATGCAACATTGGACTGATCCTCGTACAAAATGTCAAATGATAAGATCAATAAATTATATCAGATGAAAAAAATCCTTAATTTGAACATAAAGCATCATTCTTAAAAGTTAATCGATATTATTAGTGGATAATGTATTATAAAATAATACCTTCCGAGGTTAGGAAAAAATATTATTTTAGCAGAATATTAACTTATTGATAAATGAATACTTTATTAGCTTGGAAAGTGTTTAATATTTTATAATAGTTATACACACGTCGTTCTTTCAATCAAAATAGATGTACGATTTATATATAAAAAATAATATTCAACTATGAGGTGCAGGATTATTCGGCAACTAAAAATTCGTTATCGACATCGCATCTTGAAAAGGAGATGAGATCTGCCGTACAAAATTTGTTGTCCAATGACACATTATATTACATTAAGTGTTGCCTAATTTTAAGCACAAATGGCGGTGAAAGAAGAGTTTGATATACTAATTTAAACCGATATGCCAATTATTCATTCAGTGAACGACAAATTAGACAAAAAAAATTGTCGACATTGCTTCTAAATCGAAGTTGGTGAAGTTAAAATTATTCATAAATTACGTGAAGTTATTAATTTATGGTTTAAGCTATAGGAACATGATGAATGTCGAGCATCTTTTTAATTATCTATGATAACATTTTCATCCTACGATGAATAGGTTCAAAATAATTTAAAATACTACCTTCGTACCCAAATAAATAAATAATAATACTAATAGAATCAACAATTCTCTATTTCTATTATCAAATCAACAATGTTACAATGAACGCCCAAAGCACGAGAAATTCTCAGCTTAACTTAGTTCAATTAATTAGTCTGAACCACAACGGTTGAGTTCATTAATTTACAAGGCAAGGCCCGAAAGAAAGCTAGGTTGTGTCTGGTGCAGCTGAAAGTTTCAATTTTCATCCATTTTTTGACCGTTAACTTCTTCGGCGGCCCCATGTTAAATATGAATACAGAAAATAGCATAATTTGTTATGAATGTACAAAACACATACTTATATTCACTTCTGAATATAGGATTTATGAGGTAAAAGAATCAATTTACAGAGATAAATGTTTTTTTGGAGTTCGCAAAAAAATCCATATTAAGTACAGAGCAAAGTATGAAAGAAACACTTAAAGAATACTACGGAGGGTGTGCGGAAAGGGAACAAGTATGTAAATTAGACAGAGAAATCCTATTGGAGCACATGTATGTAATAAGCTTTTATAAAAGAAATTGCTATAATAAACCTTCTTACTGTTGGTAGAGATTGGGGTTTTTTCCTTGCGTTTTTCTTTATAGCTTGCTATTTCGCCTCACTTCTGGAAATCCTTTGGACGTGTTTCCCTTACGGCCACTTGCCAACTGGTACTTCGGTGTCCCTGGAACCTTGAAGATCCGTACGAAATTTGGTTTATAGATAAAGAAAAGGTTTGGAGACAGAGAATTAAAACATGGAAGTTTTGACCGTTAACTTCTTTAGGCAACCCCACCTCACTCTTGAATGGTAAAAAAAGACGGCTAAACAGACAAAAAATTCCATTTAATTTGGACCAAAATCTGCACCGGACGTGCTCCTAGATTGTAGTTAAGAATTGGGACCATGAATTCATTCGACGGAGCCGAGTGGCCAGGCACATGGGCTCGTCAAATAAACACTATATTCGACAAGAGAGTGGCAAATCAAAATGAGAATAGGGCCAAAGGAATCTCAATCACTGCTCAGATCTACTGAGGAACATTTATGTAGCCCCACGAGCATACTTTAGAATCATCATCTTGTAGACATTAGTGGAAATCTGAATTGACGGAAAAATGGTGATATGAATCGATCGATTCAGTACGAGAGAAGATAACGACTGTCAGGTTTATTTTAAGGTTTACAATTGATTTTAATTTAATAGGTGAATATCTAATTAAACACGATTAACATAAGCTAAGCATGCCCCTATTTGGTGGGAATTAAAATTCAAAATTTAACATAATTTAAAGCTAACAATGAATTTTAACTACATATTTCAAACTCCCACAACTTTTCGACCTCACATTTCATCAACTTTTATCAATATATATTTTGTCGTATGTCTACCAATATCAATCACATCCCTTATATTGCTGTTTGGTCCAATTTGATTTTAATCTAAGTCAAAGTCAAACAATGAAATATTAACCACATCTTTCATAGTTCCCACAATTTTTCAACCACACATTTCAAAAACTTTTATCACAATCTACTAAAAATCTAATTTTAATCCCCACCAAAAACCCTTATAAACTCATTATAAAAAGAATTAAAAAAATTGTAAATTACGACCAAATTTTTGAAAACCTCAAATTTGACATTTGTAAATATTTAAAACTTAAATGATGGTAGTTAGAAATATTTCCCTTTTTAAATAGAATTATTGTATCCTATATTTAGAAAGGTTATTAATTTAGCATACTAACCAGAATCGAGTTAGATTATTTCATTTATCAAATTTTTTCTATATGGAATATCCCGCGAAGAGTAGCAATTTTTTTCAAAATTCCAGGTTAAATAAAAAGTAAAAGTAGAATTTTGTTTGTAAAAGCATATCTTAATTAAAAAGAGAATCAAGACGAGAGAAACTGCATCTGAGCAATAAGCTCAAGTAGTGCTACGCAGACAGTATCGGTTTCCTACTTGTATTGTCCAATTTTGGACAGTCGACTTTACCAAACAAATCATCAAAGTCATAACTGATATCACATAATGGGGAACTCCCCAAGGAAATGGAAGTCCAATTAGAACAATTTGCACAGATCCATGCTATTGAAAAACAACGAAAAACTATCATTGAAATGCTGAAAGATCATTAAGAACAAGAACGATTCCAAAAGTAAAATCAGCAGAAACTGCTTGCCAGCTTAAGATAATTGGATTACAATTAACGTAGGAAAAGTGTCGAGCATCCAGATTGTGAATTTACAATCTGATGGAAAATTTACACTATTATACAATTTGACATGTCGCAACAGTTACAACGTCTGCAATACCACGGCCAGAAAATTCCTGAGATTGGGAAAATCCTCCTTTTCCTGTCAAGCCCAGAAGTTATTCCAGCCACCTCCTGCGTATATCCTAAGGTGACTGTTGCTGGTTGCTTTTGCCAAAGAAGTGAAACTGAATCTACAAACAACCAAGCAAAAATCACAAACCAATCCCATCCAGGGCATTTTCTACTCTATAACTGAATAAATTGTGAATATTATTGGCAAAAAAGTTGGAAGATCAGAATATGTTTAATTCTTCAACTTGTTACAATACCTAATAAGAGGCTTCTGTGATGGCACACGTCTTGAAGTAGATGCAGCAGTCAGCTCAAGAGGCTTTGTTAGGGTAAACAGGAAAAAAACTTGAAGGAAATAGTCAGTTACTATCTCGATTCCACCGTCCGATAACATTGTCATAGCAATTCACAAATTGTACATATGGGATTTGCAACCAAATTACTCCCTAATCATGCCATTGTTTAAGACTAAATAACACCAAAACATGCATAGGGATATGCATATGCAAGCAAACTAACTAGAAGATAATGTGAAGGATGCAACTGCTGTGATGTAATCCAGTATTGTATTACGAGAAGCTCTTAATGAATTTGTCCCCAATTCCAATCAATCTTATGGCCAAATGTATGACTTACATGGACAAACTACAGAGTACAGATAACACTGCTAAAATTAAGCACATAACAATGTAAAATTGAGGTAAAATGAGCAAGTAGCACGTGAAATTCTAAACCAATAATGAAAAAACATCTCAGCCGCATACAAGTAAAAAGGAAACTGGCAAGACCTCAAGTTCTTTCAAGTCCCCGATTTGTTGGATACTGCTACCTTCCCCTTCCATTGCTGCTCCTAGAGCTTGATCAGTAGCACAGAACTCTGATAATTTAATCTCTTGGTCCTTGTCATTGTCTTGAACTTCACTCTTCAGTTGTACACCTCCAATAATCCCATTGAGCAAGTCCGAAAAACCTTGATGACTAACGATTGGTTGCAAAGATTGTTCAACGACAGGCTTCTCCATTGTTGCTGTACATAATGATGAACCACAAGCTGTGGATGAAGGCATGGCTGGGGAAGTGCTTTTAACAATTCCAGCAACTTCTGGCCCATCTCCAGAAAGATTCTCAGGACATCTCACATTACTCAAGGTGTCAACAACATCACCTTCGAATCGTCTCTTAGCCCTTCTTTCATCCAACAAACTTGCATTGCTAGCAGACACAGCAGTGCTTGAGGAATCTGTCGATCTAACCACTTTATTGAATTCATCTTGTTTCCTCTTCCTTCTGCTCATAGCAGCCTGAGGAGCCACATGATTTTGGGACTGAACGAGTCTCAGCAGCACTTTTGGGGGAATGGGAAGGTCAGACTCTACCAGGAAGACCAAGTTAGTTATGTTTTTTTTTTTTTTCCACGAGATATATGAATCCACATTGAGGGTTTCCAGGATGAATACGCATACACATCACTTTTGAAATCCTCAACTGTCAACCTCATATCAAATTGTTCGCCTTTTTGAGGATTAGTACCTTGTTTCCTCCGTAACCCCATAAAATAACTATGGTAAAATGGTTTAGATTTGTCGGAAAATTCACCAGGGTGAGGATGGCACTGAAGTACACCTTTTGTGTCCCTCTCAATCTGGATTAATTTAATAAGCAAATGAAATTATAAAAGGTGAAAAATGACAGCTTAGGCTGAAATCAACAGTTTAGGGAAAGCACTTTCGCTTACCTTCAAAGTAAGCAGACGCATTCTGGATTCAACCCAGCCTTTCCAATTCCTCGAGTCTTCTTCAGTCTCTGATGCTATGTCCATATGCAGATAATTTGTGTGCGCTTCAAAGAAAGCAAAAGGCTCAAAAAGAATATCCCAGCTGCTCTTGCTTGCTTCCATTGCCTGCCGTACAATTATCAAAGTTAGTGAAGTGACGTAAAACAAAAGATTACATATAACAAACAAATGAAGCACAGCAAGAAAACATCAGTCACAGAAATGGAGCGTTTACAACAAGATATAATCACTGTCCAAGAACATTCAATAGCTGGAGGAGAAAACTAAAGTTCACCAAGAATAACTGCCATGACAAGGAACTTATTTCCACAATATGCACAAACCCCGAGACCACGTCAGTGAGGAGTAAATCCTTCCCGTAAGAGAAAACTCGCACTAAGGAACCAGAATAGTAAACCTTAAAGAAACGAAGTTCAACAAACAGTATAGAAAATAAATATATCAGTATCATCCCCGTCAATTCAACACATTTTATCCTTGGATTGTTGCTTTGGGAACCACGAGGCAGGAAATTGCAACTAAGATTTCTCGTTCGGAGATCTATGTTGATCAAAAAAATTGTTTAAACTTGAGAACACAAAAAGGTCATCAAACATTGTTGCTAGAGTGCCAACCTCCAGATATCGGTCATAGTTACATGGACTAGGAGATGAATTTAGAAGGCATGCATCTCGTGTTTACTAATGTGACATTTTTATTACGATCAAAAGAAAAATCAGCTCTCTTTTCAAACTTTTCGGACATGCAACTTGAAAAGAAAGAACATTGACTACCACATTTTTCATATCAAGGAATACATTGCATTATGCACCCAACCCGAGTGGGTCCCATAAGGGTTCAGGGGCAGGAGGGGAGGATAACAGAAGCTTTGCAAAGTGTTGAAATTTTAGCATTACACAAAAGCCAGCTTCAAATTTACCAAGATAAAATGATTGCTACCTCACAAATTTCATTTCCCCTTTGGAATTCTTCTATCATGACACATAATGTGCTTGTTGATACATTGTATGTAGCTATAGTTCATGCAAGAATAAGCAGGAGTTATTGTGGGCATCAGGTGCAATCAGTCCTTGTAATTTCTTCTAGGATCCCAAAAAGGGAGCCCCCAAGATCCTTCTTGAATTGGGCAAAACATCACAGGATTTGGCCAGCGCCACAAATTATAGACCCTAAAAACCTAGACACCAACATACTGGGCAGAGCATTCGGGTATAGCTGGCATATGCGCGCAACAAGCAATGCCCAATTAATACCAACGAGGAAACCGTTAACCTGGCCATATAAAGAAAATTCAGTGCCTAAATGAAAAAATCTAATTACACCAAAATTTGCATGTATCCATGAATGAAAATCGAAATGCAAGAACTGTTATCTTAATCTCCCTCACATTTGAATAAACTCCACGACGCTTCGCCCATAATCTCATACATCTCAGTGTAGTACGAAATGTCTACAAGAGAACAGAACATCAAGACAGTTAGCATCAGGTTTTCAAAAACGGTGCATCAATACAGAATTGTATTATTTACAAACCTGGATATTTGGCACCAAATGCAATATTTGATCAGTCACTCTGCATCCATTGAGACTGCGAACAGTTTGCTCGTCCACATTTTGCAGTGTAGATTCTTGTGAAACATCCAAATCCTTTAAATGTTAAAAAAATAAGAAGATGCACAATAATAACAACATAAATATTTGATTCCAGTATCTACAAAAATCATGAAATTATCAATAGTGCTTAAAGGCATCTCCAAGAGACTCTATTTTTAAAGAGCATACTCTATCATTTGAAGAGCATCTATAAATTTAGAAGCACTCCAACAAGCTCTTTATGTTTAATACTTAATTTTACTACCACAAAAAAATATTTATTATTTTTATTTATCTTTTATTTTAAGTAACTTTTCTTTAGATTATTTTATTGTTTTCCTATATTGAAAATTGAAACACTTTAAATGCATTTAATTATAGAGAATGGGTTTGACTTTCTAAATTAAAATGTTAATTTAAAGAGTCTCTTGTAGCATGATTTTAAATGTTAACTCTTTAAAATAAAGAGTATCTCATGTTCAAAGAGTCACTTGAAGATGGTCTAACACTTGACATATAGAGGCACACAAGTATTTATAAGATGTGTTCCAATCACACGACGAAAATAGGTTATTGAGGGTAAAAGGAGAATATACCTAGAAATTACACCAAATAATGGGGAAACACAGATGTTTAAAAATAAAATGGCCTCTAAAATTTTGATGGTCTTCTATTAAGCAAATATGCGTAACATTTAATCTTCATCAATACTGTATTACAAACTAACAAACAGAAAATGAGTAAAACCCAATAAACCGACCAACTATAAGCTACATTGTTCAATTATGGCTACATCTGTCAACGCATAGCTAGTTGAACAGATTGTACAATTAGAAGTTAGAGACACCAACACATATAAAGTTGAAGTTGGCTAAAAAATTCACAAGATGCCAGATACATACTTCAGGAATAACCCAGAGAGCCACATTTGCATAAAGCAGATCTATAGAAACGCCACTGAACTTGAACTTCATCACTGGAACATAAGCATCAGGCACAGGATGTAGCTCTTGTACTTCAGGCATCTCTGCCAACATTCTGTAAACCAAAAAAGTCTTCCTGTATATGACACACACAAAAATACTTAGTTCAACATCAACTGTCACATTCAAAAAAGTAAAGGTCCTAGGACATAAAAGGCTAGTGAACCTACATTCCATCTAGCATGCTTTGGACCAACGCACAAGGTATCAATATCTGCACCTGGACCATGTACCTATTAAGAATAAAAATTCAAAGAAAGATAAAATCCTCAGCCAAGTCTAAAGATAATCATCCCAAAAAAGAGACAGGGCAGAAACCTTCGGAAAAAACCAGAGAGGCTTACAATCACAGTACCAAGACAAAATTTGCTGACAGAAATAATTTTAGTTCTGAAATTTCCTTCCCATTAACACTTCTTTATTCCATTTCAAAATGTGCAAAAGTAAGATCAATGTCTAGTCATCTCCATTGCACATCATTTGAGAAACTTCTACAATCCTTTTTATCATGTCAAATTCAGTTCATCTTTTGAGAAACTTCTAAACAGAAATGCTCAAATAAGATGTGCCACTAAAATTCCCGACTCCATAAATAATCAGTTGTTCTGGTGTCCACATATAGATAATACCTCACTGATTTTGTTCATATCTAATCACTTTTTCTGATGTCTAACTATTTGGTTCTCGGGGGAAAGGCATTCGAGCCCAACAAAGATGCAGCATGCTTTGCATATTAAGTAAAGGGAACAGGCTGGCCTTTCATTGGCCAAATTAAGATTGAAAAGAAGGCTTGACCCAAATAACATATGAACAGAGAATAAAAATTTTAATTTCAACTTTAGCAGGCTTTCCACAATAAGCAACTATACTGCTATCTTGTCTTTCACATAAATTGCTGAAACGAGATGAAGAAAAAGCTAGTTACTCAACATCCAGATGAGTGAAACATAAAAGTCATATCAGAATCCATCAGGCATCTAAAACTTAATATGAACTAACTCTCTAACCAGTGGTCTGTGGAGGAACATCATGATTATATCCAACTAGAACGAGATTGTTGTTATTAGAACACCTTTTGAGGCTTATTCCTCTAATCTCACCTCACGTAAGGATTTCATTCAACGCCCCAAATCCTACCTCGCGTACAATTTGTGAGGCTTGCGTCTCAAGGCTAAACCTAAAGGAAACAAAGATGTTCGCTCGTTTATCTTGCCTCTTAAGGGCATTTTTATTACTGACATTATTGTAGCGGGCTATTTTTTAGGATTCACGGGTTTTTATTTCATTTTTTCTGCCTATACACACAACTCACAATGGAAGCAAGAACGAGAAGACACCATTGCAAGTGGAGGATAATGAGAACGATAGGGTAAAAAAATATGCTTATGATTCCCTTATATATCCCGATAGCAGTGATGATATAGGAGACTTCTTGGTCATTTACAATTCTACCGGTATGTTATAGTTTCATTACAGGATTACTAATTTCATAACTTAATATTTTCTATTTTATTGATCTATTTTATGTTTATTTGCAAATTCGACTTTTAATTTTATATTATAGATATTTTGAGGCATTTTATGGTTTATTGTGAATTTATGAATTACGAGCATAGTTTTGCATTTTTATATTCTTTCAAATTATTTTAATAAAGTGATTTGAGGCTCGAGCCTCGAGGCTTATGGCTCGCCTCACAGAATTACACAAGACCTTTAGTAAAGGCACAAATAGTCCTGGAGAGTGATAAAATACATCAAGAATTTAAATAAAGAAGTCACATGCCACTTGACCTACGACATAATGAAAAGGCCATATTGTGAAGGAAAGAAGACCTGAATAAGTAACAGAAACATTTGGAAAAAAAAAAGAAAAAAAAAAGTAAAAAAAAAAGGACAAAAAAAAAA
>CAIGRL010130059.1:0-37071 GCA_903798325.1 Fraxinus xanthoxyloides | reverse complement strand
CTGCTCCGATTTCGACAATTTATATAATATGGTCACAGATTTACAATTTAGATAGTCACATATTATTTTTCAGTCATAAATAATAATTTTTATACGTCACAAATTATTTTACGATCACAGCTCAAAGATCTTGTAGGTTACAATTAATTTATTGGTCACATATTTCAAAATTTGTTGGTCACAAATCAAAATTTATAGGTCACACAGTCACAGATTTCTAAATTAATTGGTCACAAATTTTTTCACGGTCATACATTATATAATTTTTAGGTCACAGATAACAAAATGGTTGGTCACATATTATATTTTTAGTCGTAGATACCAAATTTTAAGGTCCATATTATATTTTTAGTGACAAAACCAAAATCACCAGATCCTCCACTTGCACCACCGTCGATTGCCACCACCATTGTCAACCCACCACACACTACATCTGGTCACACCGATAATGCCACCACCAAATCCTTGGTCACAAATGAGAACAGTAGCTCCAAATCCTTACACTTCTAAATCACCACCTCCATCACTAGTTAAAGAAGTCCTTTCAGAAACTCCCATAATTCCAAAACAGACGTCATCTATAATTCCGAAATTCTAAGAAAACCAGCAAAATAAAACTCCATTTATAAAATCTTGACCATTATTGCCGGATTTTTTTGGAGATTCCGGATGAAAAGAAGCATAATGATGGAGTTTTAAAGAAACCCTTCATGGATTTCAATAATGATTAGGTATCTAAAGGATTTTCTAAGATCTGCAGCACCATCAGCGAGAGTGTAAGTGTTTCAATGTCTATTACGAAAAAGAGAGAAAATAATGAAAATGTGAATGCTTTCAGGAAAAGTGCAACCGTTGAGATTCAAAAACCGGTTACTCTCCGACGAGGTAACAAGTGAAAAAATGGCGGGGAAGTCCCTGGGAGGAGATCAGAGCCCTCTCCTGTCAGAGCTAGATCCGGACCCGTGACTCGAAGAAATAGTCCTTCCGTACCAGGAAAGAGGGAGTTGAGGGGCAGCGAGGAGAGCTCTTGCTGGAGGTCTACGTCGCCAGTGACCCATACGCATACTGGGCCAGATAAAATAGGACTGCGAGCAGCAACTCTCCATGGCGTTGCTGCGAGATAAGGAAAAGGGCAGAGAAAGAGATGAGGGGGAGACTGAAGATGAGATAGAGAGAAAGAGTGGAGGGGAAGAAAAATTCGGCGACGGTTTGAATAGAGAGACGAGAGAGGAGATGGAGAAAAATTGATTTTAGGGTTTGGATGGGGTAGGTAGTGTAGGGGTGTGTATATAAATTAATTTGTAATATAAAATTATTACCTAATTTTTGAATAATTAAACTTTCAACTTGATTTTTGAAAATCAATCTTTAAACACCAGATTTTTTGTAATTTCCTCTTTCATCAACATTTTCAACTTTCCGACCATAAATCAATTAGAATCAGCCCCATACCAATTCAATATGCGTTCATTAATTGTGGTCCTTGTCAATTAGAATCAGCCCCCAAAACCAAACCCTAAATCTTATATTTTTTGGTCGATTTTCGACCAATACGATACTGGTGTTTCTGGCCAACCAGTTCCCATCATTTCATCGCTGCAGTTCTTGTCGTCATGGCGGTTGGTATTTTCGGCTCTAACTTCATGTATGTTGTTTCGAATTCTTGGGTGAAGACACCTATTGTTGTTGTACTGGTATTTCTTTACAACTTGAGTGTATAATTTGTATCTCATGTCCATGGTTAAAATCCTTAAATTTAATTTTTAAAGATTTGATTTGATGTGAATAAAGGGTTTATATTTTTTATTACACAATCTTACTTTCGTTTGTAATTTAAAAGTATTAAAAGTGTATGTTGCCTTACTATATTTTGTTTATGTAACTAGTTTTAGCCTTAGTCATGATTTTCTCTCCTTTCGCCTAATAGCAGGGATAATTCGGCAGTGAGATGGCATGAACAGTTGATTAGTTTGCCTTGCATAACTGTATTCATGTTTAAGTTGTACGTTTGTCATATGTGCATGTACATGCATGCATGAAAACTCTAGGAGGGTTGCTTGTTAAGAAAGATTCTTGAAGTCATCCGATGTGAAAAAATAAACTATTTTAAAGATAAAGTAGTAGAAGGGGTGGCACATTCCCAATTCACTTTTTCACAACCTTTTGTTCTCTTATCAAAACCTCAAGTTCCATTTTTTTCTCTTATCAAAACCTCAAGAAGGCCCCCAATTCCCACTCAAACTTGACATTCATCTCGTTCATTCCCTGCCTAATTTGCATCCATCTTTGCCTCATTTGGATCTTCTAATTAAGGTCTCTCTCTCTCTCTCACTCTCTCTCTCACACACACACACACTCACTCACACACACACACACACACACACACACACACTCTCTCTCTCTTTTATTGGCGTTTTCTGCTAATAGCATATCAAAATGGCTATGTAATTGTTAAGCGATCGGGTTCGAAGATACCCAATATCATTTGACATTCCTAATCAAGTCATCTTGAGCACCGAGTTTGCACATGCCGTTGACATCGAACATAGAATGCTCATATTCCTGGAGAATAGGTACGTGGTGTCTGATTATATGCTCGAGTGGGTCATAGGGCTAAGGTCGAGAGGNCACACACACACACACACACACTCACACACTCACAAACATGATTATTCACTTGATCTTGTTACTGAGATTGTTCAGTGCTAATCACTTATTAATCTACAAAATAATTAGTTTCACACCTGCAACTAATCTGTTTTTAGGGCTTCTTTATATATGCAGTTGTATAATTTTCGGCTTCAAAGAAGGCTGGTCTACAGAATTTTTTGATTGGGGCTGGCTTGTATTCATATCTACAAGGTTTCTTTTTTTTCTTTTTACAAGTATGGATCCAATTCTTGAAAAAGTCAATGATGTAATTCCAATATAAGATGACCCTGAAGATATGAAAATGGGTGGGAAAGGAAAGAAGGGTAGCAAAAGGTCTAAGGTTCATTTTAAAATTCATGAAGATAAGAGGGAAAAATATAATCATTGTGGACAAACATATAAGCATCATGCTAGAAATTGTTGAACTAGTACAATGTGAAATCATTTCATACAGCTATGCAAGAAATATACATATAGGGCTCACGACAAAAAGAAAAAGAGAATGAGAATCACTGTCTATTATTTGTATAAGACTAGTAAGCTTTCTAAAGGTGTTGGTACCCATGAAGAGCCAGTTAAGTTTATTCAGAAAGAGGTTAGAGAACAAATTACAACGTACTTCATATTGTCTAAGTTACCTTTTCGCCGTGTGAAAGATGAAGGTTTTAAGTGTTATACAAGATATTTTTTTCCTTAAAATTTGTATTTCCTTCAAAGATGATAGTGTGTGTGTGTGTTCCTAAATGAGAAGAAGAAATTGAAGAAAGAGTTGGATCAACATAGAGTTTGTTTGTTTACTGATTGTTGGAGTTATTTGGGTTTAACCGTTCATTGGGTTGATAATGATTGGAGACTTCAAAACAGGATTATAAGTTTCATTCAAGTATCAAACCATAAGGGATATGTGGTAGGAAATGAGTTGATTTCTTGTTTTAAAGATCGGGGAATAAAAAAAATACGTGACTATTCATAATGCCTCATCTAATGATGCAGCGTTAGTGAGATTGAATAGTTGGTTTGAAGAGAAGAAGAACGGTCTAGTACTCGACAGAGAAATGCTTTATATGAGGTGTTGTGCTCCTATACTCAATCTTATTGTATGTGATGGCTTGAAAGAAATAAGTCATGATATTTTAGCTATACGTAATGCAGTGGGGTTTGTTAGATCTTCCATAGAACAAGTAAAAGGTTTAAGGAGAGTCTCAAGGAAGCAAATATTGAGTCTCTAGCTTTGTTATGTTTGGATGTCACAACTAGATGGAATTCCACATACTTGATGTTGCAAGCTATTATGAATTTAAAAAACCATTTGTTGTTTAGGAAAGCAATAAAAACTACGAAAACTTTTTTAATAAAGATAGATTCGATGGAAGAAATATAAATGGACTATCAACACGTTTCGATTGGAATCGAGCACAAGTATTTGTTAGGTTCTTGAGGACTTCTCATGAAATGACTTTAAAATTTAGTGGTTTGATGTATGTAACTTCTAAATCTTTCTTTCAAGAAATATGTGAAATTTATGGAGAGTTGAATGAATTAGCTAAAGAGCCTAACACTTTGATGGGATCCATGACAATTAATATGCAGAAAAAATATGATAAGCAACAGTTCTTTACCTGATGCAAGTTAGAACTTCTTAAAGTTGGGTTTGAATTGATTTATGATGTAAAAATTGCGAAAATATTGTTAAAGAGAGTTGAAAAGACATTTCACATATTGTATGCATGTTATAAACTCTACCCTCAGCTTCATCAAATGAGACTATCAAAAGTAGTAGTTCTATTGCTTCACAACATGCTTTAGGACTTTCTAAACCCATTCCTTCTATTTTTTAACGCTAGACCTATGCAAAACATGCAATTTGAGAAGAATGATTTGGTTGCTTATTTGTCCAATTGTTGTGAAAATTTAATCGAACCCAATTTTGACATATTACTTTGTTGAAAATTGAATGAGCATAAACACAAAATTGTCTCCCAAATTGCCAAAGATGTATTAGTAATTCAAATATCCATCATAGCTTCAGAGTCGACATTTTCGACTAGTGGTTGGATTCTTGATTCTTTTAGAAATTCATTAGGTACAAAAATGCTTGATGCCTTAATATTCATAAAGAATTGGTTGAATAGAGCAAGGTATCTACAGTGCTTCGCTAATATTTAGATGAGATAGAGACATTGGATGACTCGAAGAAAGCTATAGAAGGTATCATTTATTTTCAACTATCAAATTTGATATTTCTATGCATATTGTTTTTTAATTGTTTGTCAATATCACTAATAAGGACTAATGAATATTTTGATATTTACATATTATACAGAGGCGGGATCATGTGTTACAACAAGGAATATTTACCCAATTATTATCAAATGAGATGTTAGAGCACAATTTTTATACTATACTGTTGCTTGTAAAAGTTTGTGTGGATAAAGTTATTAGCATATTGCTAGATGCTAACTTGCTACTTTTTTTTGTCTTTTTGTTTGTATGGATGTAATATAATATTTAACATTATTAGTTCTTGTTTAAGCTTACATATTAGCTTGCTTTAAATATATTATTATAATGTTGATAAGTAAACCGTGGAATAAAATTGAACTAAATCGCAAATAATGGTTTGGTTTGTTTTGAAAAATAAAATTGTTTGGTTTAGTTTCGAAAAATTTCAAACTGCATGAAATAGTTTGAATTGAAAATATGACATAAGCTGTCTAAACCAAATTGCATTCACCCTTACTTTAAACCATTTTGAAGTAGGTTCACAATGTATACACATGCAAGACCAGCATATAATTACAGAGAGCTCACGACTTCCCAAAAATAGTTTCTTGACTACCTAGTTCAAATACTTAGCTAAAATTTTGTAAATCCTAAATTGTGACTCATATTTTGGCACTTGTTATGAGGCTGTTCTGAAAGTCGAAAAATATTCAATATGAATATCAAACAAAGGTATCAACACAAAATTTAAAGCGAGCTAATATGCAAAAGCTAACTACTCTCAATTCACAATCGTGGAGTTTTTTTGGTAGTATGGTATGGTGTTGAAGATAAGGGTGGGATGGTGTAGATTTGAGATTTTTGACTAAGAAGGGTTACAATAGTTGTAGGTAGGGATGACGAGAGTCATCAGAGGTGGTGGTTCCCTGATGCTAGTGTGGTTGTATATGTGGTTTGCTTAGTATTAGGATGTTAGGGTTTGAAGGATTGGAAAGGGAAATTAGACCTAAATTTTTGTTATTTTTGTGTTTGGAATGATAACTAAGTACTTTTCAAAAGGTTTATACAAGAAAAAGAGGTACTTTATAAAAGATATTGTTTAGATGTAAGGTAAAAGCTAAAGAATCAAAAAAAGGGTATTTTTTAACTTTTAGAAGAAATGAAGTTGTCCGACATAATTATCCCTATTTAATACCTCTCCATCGTATAACAATCTTATGCCTTTGTTTGGTTTAGCTAAAAATCGAGATTTTAGTAAAAGTCAATAAAAATGTGTGATTGTAGACTTAATAAAAGTTGTGGGTCACATGAAATATATGGTTAAAAATGAGTTTGAGAAAAAAAATTAAGTTCTAGAAAATAGGGACCAAATAGAAGTTACATCTAATAAAGTGTATATCCAACTTTACAATAATATAATTGTCCAAAAACATGCAAGCATGCAACTAGAACAACCTAGATCTTGTTGTGTATTATGCATTTTACAAAGAGGAATTACAGTCTCACAAGCTTTTAACATACCATATTCATAAATCCAGAATCAATTTTAATAATACATAAATCAGGTTTTAATTAATGGTTTTTAAATTAATCCTACACAATTTCAAACCCTAATTATTTCATTTTCTCCCATACTCTCTCTCCCTACCGACCCATCTGTTTTCTCTCCCCCCTCTCTCTATCCCTGCCCTACACCCACCAACACCACCACCACTGGCACTACATCGCGGGTCGTAAGCCCCCACTGGATCAGTAGCGAAGTTTCTCTTTATCCCCACTACGCTGCCGCTAAATGATAGTTTCCCTCTGCGCGACATTCACCCATGATAGCTATGCATGGCAGTTGCATATCCTGCACAAGGCTACAGATCTATGGTCACGGGTGGCCATTTTATCTATGGACGACGATGGACAAGTGGCTGGTGCTGCAGATCAGGACAAAGAAGAAAAGCGATCGTGGGAAGATAGAGATCAAGCAGATTATTGTAGAGATCTATTATTGCAGAGATCAAGCTACAGATTATTGTAGCTTATTGTAAATTGACGTTGCAGATCTCTATCACAGGCGGCCATTTTATCTCTAAGTCTTTGGGTTGTGTTTACGGTTGTTGGTGGAAGCTGTGGTGGTGCTGATTTTGGCGGTTGTTGGTGGTGGCGGTGATGTCGTGGTGTGGCTTCACGATTTGAGCATATTTTAGGGGGGTTGGTTGTAGTGTGGTTGAGATGTAGAGGAGATGGTAGTATTGGTGGTGGCTGTGATGAAGATGGTGGTAGCCGTGGTTGTGGATCGGTGGTGATTGTAGTGACAGTTTGGTGGTAGTGGAGGCGGCGGCGGTTTCTGTGGTGTTGGTGTTGGCGGCGATGGTGCATTTATGTGGTATTGGTGGTGGTTGTGGTGGTGTGGTGGCGGAGACGATGATGGTGTTGTCTTGATGGAAATGATTTGTTGATTGTGACCAATAAATTGGTTGATGTGTGACTAATAAAGAATAAATTGTGACTAATAAATATTGCGTGACCTACAAATTTTTTAATTTGTGATCAATAAAAGTAATATGTGACATATAATTTGATGTTTTGTGACCATTAAATAAGTTGTGTGACTTATAAATTTTGTGATTTGTAACTAATGAACAAATTGTGACTTAAAATTTTTAATTTGTGACTGATGAATGAACTGTGATCTATAAATTTTTTGAATTGTAACCTTCAAATTGTTGAATTAAGACCAAATTACATAGATATGTGACCTTTAT
The DNA here is from genome assembly GCA_903798325.1 of Fraxinus xanthoxyloides. Lineage (NCBI taxonomy): Eukaryota > Viridiplantae > Streptophyta > Magnoliopsida > Lamiales > Oleaceae > Fraxinus > Fraxinus xanthoxyloides. Next base: position 29,440 of record CAIGRL010130059.1, on the reverse strand, counting down.
ATATTTATTAATAAAATATATATTTAATTAATTAATTCATAAAAATGAAAACTTGATTTTTGAAATTTAAAACCCTTATCCTTAATTTTGAAATGGTGATACTTAAAAATCTGGTTTATGTATTGTTCCCTTTTACAAATTAATTACTTTTACATAGTATAATCACTATTAAATTAAAAAGTATTGACCAACTAGCATACAATGTAATAATGATCCATCGGTCCAATCTAGCATGCTACTAGAGCAACCCAAATCTTGTTGTATATTAGGTACTTCTCAAATTATATACCTTTACATTGTATAATCACTTTTAAGTATGACCTACAAATTTGATCGATGATCCATCAGCTTAAATAGTAATGTTCGAATTAGGTCTAATAACTATGGAATAAAGACCCGAGACAAGAAATTAACCAAATTCCGAATTGTTATAAACAAAAGGAATTTTGAGACTCGTAATGCAACTGTAATCCACAAGGATAAATGGGATATTAGTTTCATCATGATGAAACAACAGCAAAATAAAAGGCCGAACATTGAAAACATGTACACCATTCAATTGTCAGCTAGAACAACTAATTCATATAGAACATGGAAGGCTCGTTAAGAATGATCGAAAAGTTTTGCACTAGAGTATGTAGAAGAAGGACCTTGCAAGATTATTCTTTGTTTTGGCTTTAATTGAAGATGTTGTTTTACGAATATTAGAATTTTAATTAAAGTTAAAATAATATTAAAAGTTCAAAATCATTTAATGAGTGTTTTAAATTAAAGAGAAAAGAAAAGAAACTAGAAAAGTCTATAGAATTATGTGTATCATATTGAGAATCAAAGCACAATATTTATAGTAAAGAATTAGGGATACAATAGTAATAAAAACTAGGGTTTCTAGAGCATTGTTGTCATTCATTAATAATCATGTTATTTACAACAATCACCCTTAAATGACACATTACAAAATACATGTCTTGTTGAAATCTTGTCAAGAAAATTTAATGGCACAAAACTTGATCGAAGGAAAAAGAGTATAGCTCATCATCCCAATTTCAATTTTTGTATTGACTCATCCTTGTCTTGTGCGTCAATATATTTAATATTTTAATTTTTGGTGAAATATGTCTCGTGTTGTTTTGTATAATTTTCAAATAACACCGTCTTCATACGAGATATTTATCAATCTTTGATAACTATAATAACATGATTCGAGAAATAGCTTTTGTTGATCTCTTCGGGAGTCTCATACATATCACATTATTATTTTGAGGGTTAATATCTTTGAGGTTATAAATATTCATTACACAAATAATATGTCTTGTTAAAATCTTATTAATAAAATTTTGTGGAAAATTCTAATAAAAGAAAAGGAGTACATTATTTTTTTTAATACACCACAAAAGTTATCTTACTAAAAATCTTGTCAAAAAAATAAAATAAAAATCAATGGGACAAAATCTTGGTAAAGAGAAAAAGAGTACAAAGTGTATTTACTATCCCTCATAATAATATCACTTGAATTATATGCTTCATGCATATTAAATCCTTCAAGTATAACATTAATACCACACAAGATAAGTTGGTTATAATCATATTTATTATGAGCATATCAAATTTCATGCATTGTTAGGCTAACAAGATAGAAACTCTTGATTGCATCCACCTCAAGATAATTTATCTATTTATATTAAGTCTTTGAGAATATCGTTATGCTAAGAGTTGTATATTATATATTATGACTTTATTTTTTTTATTTTAATTTCTCATAAGTATACATATTTAGGTGTTTGGATTGTAGATTCAGAATGGTAAATTTAATTTGCCAGGATTCCATCCATTTATTTGGCCAATCATTTTTTCCGATCAATATATTTTAATAAATTTATTTCGATATCCCCGCTATTTATAATATGAAGCGGTACATTATGTAGAAAAATATTGTCGATGATCTTTATTTTCCGATTTTATTTCTTTTGCATAATGATTTAACTTATAGAAATGTCTCAATTTTCAATATATCAGGTACCTAACTTTTTTTGGCGTTTAATAATTTTTCATGTCTAAGTACTCATTAAGAGTATATGCCTCTTTAATGGGGCCATGTTTATTATTAACTATATTTTTGTTTTGATATTTTTACATTAGAATCGAATATTATTATGCTTCAGACATGCAATAAATTTATCAAATATAATATTAACTAATTGTCCTCCAGAATGTTATTTCGAGTTGGAGCATTTAAAGTTGTGTGCGATATATTATTGACATCTTTGATCAGTAAATATATTTAAATGGATTATCTTTCGAACTTCTGGTTCAAATTGTCTTTGACTAAGATCTAGATAATATAACGAAACATTTTTACATTATTTCCAACTTTTTAACTCCTTTCCATAATGCTGAGAAAAAAGTTAAATCAAATTAATTAACAAATCGTGTTATAAAATATCATCCAATAGAGCTTAAGATATTTTATAAAGATTTAAACTACGCATTTATTTTCACTATTCTTTACTTTTCATCTTAACGCAACGTGATATATTAATTGTGTGTATATTGCACTATCAAATAATTAGATGAAAAAATAAAACTCTGACCATAAGGCAATTATAATAGGGAGAACTTGATGTTGACATGATGCGTAATAGCATTCCCTAAATAAAAATGGGAAGTAATTTGTTTTCAATTAAATTAGCTGAAGGCGTTTAATAAACAATAGTGTTACACCATTTATCGACATTCTAACTAGCACTTACTAAAATATTGAAATTTAGGTTTACTAGGATTAAGAAGTCATATCGTCTTGATTGTTACACATAATTTAAAACTTGAGCAATGATTTCGCAAACTACAGGTTGTGAATACCATACAATCATCTAATACATGTATCAAATCTATTAGATAGAAATAATATCTAGATAGTGAACGCAGAGGATGATGAGGCCACATTTATATTCTAATTAATTTTCAGAAATATAAAAAAATTGATCTCCATTTTAGCTAGTGACAATTAATGACCAATTTTTCAAGAACAAACATGTTATATGAATTCTTTGAATTAAAAATTTTGTTGGTTCTTTGTTAAATGTTCATTTGATTTTTAATTTCACACCATTATTGATTTTTGATGGTCCAACTGGTCATGTCAAACTTTAATAGATTTAATTATGGAACTTCTGGTTCAATATAATATTTGTCATTTGAATAGCTATTCAATCAAACAAAAGATATAGTCAATTCTCGAAAATATGATTAGCTATGATATACTCACATAAGAATTAATGTCCACATAACATGAGTTGTACATTTTCCTTCAGGGATAAATACCAATTATATATTTTTTGAAGCACATGTTATTTTGAGAACACGTTGTATTTACTATTGCTTTTCAAAGAACAATATATCAATATTTTTTTGGAATATTAGTATTTATTTTCACTCCCTTCAGGAGCAATAACAAATTATTATTTAAAATATAAATTATGTAAATATTTACTTTTTAGGAGTAAAAACATAATTTATGTTAGATTTTACTTAATTATACTCTTCGAGAGTAAGTAATATTTTTTTAGAATATTAAGCCCTTGTTTGGTAGTTATTATTTTAAAACTCTTTTTGCTACATGATAATTTTCACCCACACATTCACACAATAAAATATTTTGCACATAAATCCAAAACTTTTATCTATTTTTTTACCACACATTCTCCTAAAAATACTTTTGACCCCATGTTGGATGATAGTGCACATGGCTTCATCCAAACAACTTCCCTCTTGTCATACATCAATCAATCATAACCTTAAAATGCTAAGACCACTTTTGTAGCCATAAAGCCTAGCTTGTACTTTAGACTTGACCAAATAGGATGACGACGGTGGTACGCAGTGAGTTGTCTTGTCAACTCACATGGTGCGAGATCCATTCAAGATCTCATCACTGCCTCGTCCTGGCCGGCTCTTGCAATGGGTTTTACATGTAACGAGGTTGGTCCAGGTGTTCTATATAAAGGAAGATGGGTCATTCGCACCTGAGTCGGTTTACTTGCGTGTAGCCGGGTTACTTTATGTTAGTGTATGAGACATGGGCCTCATGAGCTGTTCGCTACGTAGGCTAATTGGGCCCTTTTATGGGTCTTACTTTTTCAAGGCGTAACAATAGTCCCTGAAGTCCGGTATGATTATTCATATAATACGTGGACTCTCGAATTGGTAGAAAACTTGGAACGGATGTCAAACCTCTTCGATGGAATTGGGCCGAGGCCCTTAGGAGCAGGTATTAAGCCTCTTTGATAATTAAAGCCTGTGATGAGGTTGAATGGTATGGGGCAAGGCCCTTGGAGTAGATGTCAAGCCTCTTTGATAACTGAAGCCTATGATAAGGCTCAATGATACGAGGAGAGGCCTTTGGAACATATACCAGCCTCTTTGATAGATGAAGCCTATGATAAGGCTAAACGATATGGGGCCAGGCCCTTGGAGCCGATGGCGAGCCTCTTCGATGAAACTAAAGCATGTAATAAGGTTGAATGATACGAGGTGAGGCCCAATGAGTATATGTCGAGATGAAACTGAAGCATATAGGTGGCGTGCTCTGATGATTTGAAAGACATGTTGATTTTCAATAAAAAACAGCTAAGGTGGAGTTTCCAAGATTCATATTACGTGCGCCTTTAATGCTCAATGATGATGGTGTGCTTTACAGATAGCGAGGCCTACGTAAATCCAAAGTACATGCAATTCACGATTTCATCTGGGCCCTTGATTCGAATATTGGATAAGCGCATTTTTATTTCAACGTAGTAGATGAGACTGCAAATGTACGACTCAGATTTGAGTGGGAGAAGATCCAATGGTGAGGATTCTATCATTTTGCATATATAAAAGGCCAAAAGCCCACGTTTCTCCCTTTTCTTCACTTTGCGAAAATTAAAAACCCGAAGTGTTGAAAATACTTTCAATCTTCTAGAATTTTCTCTGTTTCGTCTCTAGTTAACAACTCCATTTTTTCTCATTTCAAAGCATCTCAGATCTGTTTAATTATCCCACATTTTTAGACTTTTAGTTTTGTCTCTATAAAATGGCTTCTTCTTCAAGAAAGAGTGTGTCCGAGGGGTCTTCCAAAGTAGTTTGTGTAAAGCGGGTGTATCTCCTATAATCCCTACTAAAAGGATTATGGAGGCCATGGGGGGCCTTCATAGTGCACAGATGATGCACGGGACCCCATAGATTTTAGTATTAGGTGGGGGGCGCTTCTTTGTGGCTAACGAATATTAAGGAAGATGAGTTGGAGACTTTTAGGGAGAGGTATAGGATCCCAGATAATATAAAGATGTTTGTGCCAACCTGTGATGATAGAGCCTGTTTCCCTGGGGAGGGGTGCGTGACAATTAACGAGGCTATTCTAGTGGGGGATGAAGCTATCCTTACACCCCTTCTTTAGGTACATTCTTAGGCACTACAACTTGGCACCTACTCAACTAGTTCCAAATGCATGGAGCCAGTTAGCAGGGGCATTTCTTCTTTGGAAGGAGGTCACTCTTGGTGAGGATATGCCCCTACATGTTTTTCAAACCCTTTCTCAATCCCGAGCCTCTAGTAGGAGAAGTGTCGACATCTTAAATCTAAAATTTATTTATGCCTCACAAATGTGCTCTCGTGTATCACTTAATTAGGCTTTTTCCCTCTATTGTTCTCACTACTCTTCCATTTTCCACTCAATGCTTTCGCCCAAGTGCTTCAGAGGACAAATTTGAACTCAATTAGGAATTATTCTCGTAGATTTCAAACCAAGATTTTGAGTGAGATTTTTAAAATTTTGAAGATTCAAGACAGAAAAGGAATTGAATTGGATGATTTGAATGGAATTTGAATACAAGAAAGTGGGTCTTAAATTTTACACAATAGATAACGTAATTGGCCGACAATTTCTGAGATAACAAATATACTTCTTTTGAATTTCTGAGATAACAGATTTTCTGAATTTTCATATTTTTTCAAATTTTTTTTACTCGGAATTCAACTATGACACTAACAAAGAAACCGAAAGTTGATTTGGACAAAAAATGAGTACACAAACAACTTTTGAATTTTTTACGTAAAAATTACGGATCAAAAGACTAAAATAGAAGAACGTAAGAAAAGGGAAATAAAGACTAAAACAAAAAAGGAAAATGATATAACCTTGATTTTAGCCTAAACTTTGATACCAACTGATGTGAACTCACTTAGCAAAGAACCATGAAACTCACGATTAGATTGAAATTGAATCCAAAAAAGCCAAAGTAATCAAAATTTTGGAATTGATTCGAAAATAACGAATCAAAATAACCAACAATATGTAAACGATATGTTGAATATTTGAGCATCTCACCTAGTTAAGTTGAACCTCACAAGAAGAATCTTGATAAGCTCATGTTTTTCCAAACGAAGAATAAGAATTTGAAAGCAAATTTACCTCTCAATAGATCTCAATAATAATATTGTTTTTACAATGAAAAAAATGAGTCTTATTTATAGAGAACCCATAAAACCTAGTTAAAAATGGAATTAAGCCAAAAAATAGCAAAAGATATTACAAAATAGAGTTTTAACTGAAATAGAAGATTATGCAAAATTTGGAAAAATTCGCGACCAGAATGAATTATGTGGCCGAATAGTGTAACTCTATGCGATCACATAGATCAAATAGAAAGCCCATATTTGGTTTTCGGTATAGAGGCATGCGACCACATGCCTAGGACAACTATGCGGTCTCATAGTTGTTTTCTCCGACTTTCTCGTCCGCTGCTTGAACTAAGTTGATCCATCTTGTTTCTTCTTCGAACCCAACATAAATCTTGTTCCCTTACTTGTTATGATCGATGTTTCGTCCACCGTAGCTTGAGCAAGCAATCCCATCTCCTCTTTCACATGCTTTGCTCTCTTGTTATCGGACCTCATTGGATAATCAATAGATCCTTTTCCAGGCTTGATCTTGACGCGTTCGACTCCGTAGAGAAATGCTATAGGTATAGAATTTTTGCACACGAAAATAGTAAATCAATTAAATATCACACAGACGGCAAATTATTTATGAGGAAATCACAAAAAAAGTCAACTTTTACATAGTCATTTGCAAAAATGTCCAAAATATTTTCAATATCCATTTTACTATAATATAGACCAAAATGTCATCATTAACAATTTTAAATTCCACAATGAAAATAAAATTATTTATATAATTAAAAATTGTAATGATCAATAATAACTTGACACATAACATATACTGCTCATTTTAAAAAGTATCATGTCAATCATGCATTAAATGTCAACTTCTCCCTATAAATGGGTAAATAAAACATGAGGAATTTACAAAAATGGCTAATTCCATGTTTGTCAATTAAAAAGTGTCTAATTTTGATTACTCTTGCAAAAATGGCCAAATTTAGTATTAAATTGTCTATTATACCTTTAATGAAAAATGAAGCAATTTTTTTCTTAATTTGTCACGAATTCCGAGAAGAATGAATAGCTTCCATGAGAAGCTACATTAAAATGACATTCTCGATATTTTTAAAGTTGTTATCGATAATAGAACCATAATTATCTTGATACTTCATTTATTTAGAATGAAATTTCATTCCAAAAATGAGAATTCTCTACATTTTATAAAATTCTTGACATTTGAAATGTAGTTCTCGGTATTTTATATATGTGTCAATGAAAAATATAGTATTTATTGTGATTTGATATGTGTACTTTTGAAATAAGTAGAGTAGGTTATGGGTCAAAATTTTATTGACCAACAAAATATTTAATTGTATGCAAGTAATTGTCTTTAGTGTGGAATTATAAATTATTAACAAGGGTATTTTGGTCTAAAATATTGCATAATGAACATTGAACAGATTTTGGACATTTTTACAAATGATCATGTGAAATTGGACATTTTTTATAATTTCCTCATAAAAAATTTATGAAATGTCGAGAATATTATTGAATGTAGAGACTTTTCATGTTCAAAACGAAATCTCGTTCTAAACAAATGAACTCTTCTGTGTCAAAATATACATGGTCCAAATGTTGATAACATCTTTTAAAATGTGGAGAATGTCATGAAATATAAAAAATAACAACTATTAAACACAATTTATCAGCAAAAACAAGATTTCAAAGAAAATTACATTCTATTGAGAATTGTGGGAAACCTAATCAACTGCAAATTTGGATAAAATTAAATTTTTTGAAATGAAATTATATGATTTTCTTATGAATTGGAAGCGCACAATTATTTTTAGTGTTAATGACTTTTCTACTTTATATTCTTCATTTTCCCCCAAATTTTTTGCCCAATACCTAATAGTTAATAAAAGCAAATGAATCCATTATGTATTAGCTAGCATTAATGAAGCTTCTCATGAACCTACTTGTTCTTCTCAAAATTCGTGACAATTGAAATAAATACTTCATTTTCATTGAGGGTATAATAGACAATTTGGTACCAAATTTGTCCATTTTTGCAAGAGTTATCGAAAATAGACAATTTCCTATTGACAAGCATGAAATTGAACATTTTTGTAAATTTCCCATTATTTATTACAATTAATCCTCAAGTACAAGATTCATTTCACATGGTTACCAGAAATACTCACATGGTGGGCCTCACCATGTATTAAAAAAATTGTGCGGGATCCACACGTGTGAGTGTCCTGTAAGTTTCTGTGAAAACTTTCATGTTAGATTTTTAGTATTGACAATTATGTTGACAAACGATCTAATTTGTAACGTATTGTAAAAGTCAAGGATCTAGGGCGCAATTTGTATAAGATGGGTTATGAGGTCTAGGGTTTGAGTATGAAAAGAGAAGAAACACGACGCCGCTTTTCGCTAGCCTATCGCCTGGACATTGCTCGAGCGATAAAAACAGAATGTCGTTGCTCAACTGTCGCTTATCTCTCGCTAGAGCGACAGTATGTCACTCGCCTATCACAAGCTTCTCGCTCGAGCGATAAGTCGATCCGATAACCCTAATTTGCATTTTTAAACATATTTTTTCCAGCCCATTCAACCCAATCACCATCTCATATAAATATCCAAGCCATTGCACAAAAAATGTTGGTTGCTTCAATTGAAAAACACTTTTACATCATTAGAGAGATCTAAGAACGCAATTCATTGATTCATCCATATTATTCTTGAGATCCAACAACCAAGCTTTGGGAAAACATCAAGCCAAGATGAAAAAATGAGGCATAAAATTGGCGTCAGGCGCCATAAACGAAGCACCTAAGGGCCGTGAAAAGAAAAAAAATTGCAAAGAAATAGTGCCCAAGTCTTGCTATTTACCCAAGAGGACGAAAGAATTTCAGTTTGGCTGCACCTGGAGCCAAAACGCTACCTTGAGACCCTATTGCGGCGCCTAGGCGCTGCGCCGCACAAGTAGGGTTTTTTTTTATTAGGTAGCGAGTAATTCAGAAAAAGACTCCAATCTGGTCGAGGACGTGTAGGGAACTATAAATAGACAAAAGAAGGCACGAATTAGGGGGATGGAAATTTTGAAAAAAAGATAGATACAACGAGAGATCGAAGAGCTAAATCCAAAGAAGAAATGCATCATGGGATTCAAGTTTAAAGCAAAGATTGAAAATGGAAGAAAACCCTGGTGTAAGAATTGATTCTTTTCTATATCTTTATTCAATTAATCTGGTGATGTACTTAAAGACATTTTTTTTCCTTTTACATTATGCGTAACTAAACTTTAGATTAGGGCAAACAATGTAGTATTTTGTTATTCTTGATCTTCTATGTAAACATTTATGTAGGTTATTATTTTATATGTTGATTTTGTTATGAGCTTAATGCTTTGAATTATCTGGCCAATAATTTGATGATTAGTTGAGTCTCTTACGAATCAAGAGGTGAGTTTGAGGCTTAGTTTGTATAATAAAATTCGATAAAGTAGTATAATGTGTAGAGATACATGCGGTCGTTATAGAAATTTTTAGAACTATATTTCATTTAACTAAGGGTAATTCGCATAGAGATATGAAATTGAATTAGTTAAATAGGATCAATGAGAACTCAAGAGGGGTAAGTTGAATACAATAGAAGGATTCGACCAAGCATTACATTAGGTTAAAATCTTGAATTAATAAATTAAGGTGATCATTAGATGAACTTGTTTTGCCCTAATATTCATTACGTATTCGAATCTTTTATCAATCAGCGTTTGCAATCTTCTTATACTTTCCATTAGTTTAAGGTAGTTAGTTCACAAAAAAATATATTCACAACTATTACCATTCTTTTTTTACTTATTTTTATCAAATAGGAGTTAGAAAAATTAGATTAAGTCCTAAAATATAGTCCTTGTGGGAACGATAATCCGTACTCAAAGGTCCATTGTATTACTTGTTACGATATCATACACTTGCGATATAAAAACGCAATAAGGTTTTGGCGCCGCTACCGGGGACTATTCACTTTTAGCCTTAGTTTATTTTAGTTTTAACATCGTACCCAAGGTTATGATATTGAACCTTTTGACTCGAAAATAGAATGTACATTCATACGAAGACGCAAAGAACACGAACAAAAACAACAACATCAAATGGAAGATGATCAAAATATCCCAATTTCTATTTAGCCAATTGAAATGTTGCCGCAAAAGTAGCTGCACAACAGAATTAGCAGCAAGCGCGAAGAAGACTTGCCAGTTTCTATGTTTTTTATGCCCATAGCTGCGCCTGCTCATTCCAATATTATTTATCTAGATTTTGGGATGAATAATTTCCAGATAAGGGCAGAATATATCAATTTGATGAGTAACACTCTTCAATTCTACGGGTTGTCTCATGAAAACCCAAATACACATCTCCAGATTTCTCTGAAATTATCGGAATTTTCATGCTCCGGGGGTCAATGAAGATGCTATTGAATTGCGGTTATTCCCGTATACACTTATAGATGCTGCATTGGAGTGGTTAGACGCTGAACCACATGCAAGCATTACTACATGGGAAGACCTTACTAGGAAATTCTACAACAGATTCTTTCCACTGGTAAAAGTAACTAAACTCAGATTAGAAATTCAAACTTCCCAACAGAAGGATGGAGAGAGCTATCATAGGCATGGAATAGCTGATGCGAAAGTTCCCAAGTCATGGAATCCCAATGGGTCATCAAGTATAGCACTTATACACTGGGCTTTTCCCAATGTAAAAAAATCAGGTAGACTCATCTGCTGGTGGATCAATCACAAGAAAATTCGTATAAGAAAGGATGGATTTATTTGAGTTTATTGCCACTACACATTCAATGTTTTTGTTTGAAAGAATGGTACCACCGAAAGCATCTAGGATATATGAACTTGATAACACAACATCTACCAACGTGCTGATAGTAGAATTGATAAAACAAGTAGAATTATTGGTGAAAACACAAATGAAAGGAGCACATGCAATCACGAGTGGTCCATCATGTGAAAATTGTAGAGCTAACCATTTGACAGAACATTGTATGTCTGGGGGCTTTTCCGAGGAACAGATCATTTCATTTAGAATGACTCCCGCAATTTTAATATTCCTAAACATATAACCCAAGATGAAGACAGTACCCGAACTTCAGATGGTCTGATAATCAGCTTGAGAATGTTCCAAATAATGTCCAGCAAGATAAAAAACCAAGTTTGGGGTAGATGTTCAACCAGTATATGCAAAAGACAGATAAGGTGTTCCAGCAAATCGATACAAGTTTTCATAATCAACAGGCATCGATCAAGAAGTTGGAACATAAATCGATCAAATAGCTCTACAGCTGGAAACGCCCACAAGGGACATTGTCGGGCAATATAATGGTAAATCCAAAGGAGCAAGTACAAGCTATTATGATTAGAAATAGAGTACAACTACCTAAGATACATGTGAAGAGGCCAGACAGACGAGAAAAGATGCAAAAGTTGAAGGGGCGCCTGGGACTGAGAAATCTGCAACAAATGAAAATAAAAACGAAGAGGAAAAAAATCATCGACAGTTAGAGCACCAAGTCCCGCCAAGGCCTATGTGCCACCGATTTTCTTTCCTCAACAGTTGCAGAAGAGGAAGTTAGACAAGTAATTTGCAAAGTTTGCTAAAATTTTCCAAGAAACTACACATAAATATCCCGTTTGCAAATGCAATTGAATAGATGCCCATTTATGTAAAGTTTCTAAAAGAAATCATAGCCAATAAGAAAAATCTGGAAGAGAATGAGACAGTCTGCTTCAACAAGGAATGTAGTGCAATTTTCCTAAAAAAGATACCTCCTAAATGATTCCAAGCATTCTTTATGTGACTTAGGTGCTAATATTAATTTGATGCCACTCTTTTGTATAGGTCTCTTGGATTGGGAAAAGCCAAATATACAACAATCTCATTGTAACTTGTTGATCGTCCTATAAAAAGGTTTAAGGGGATCATTGAAGATGTGCTTGTCAAAGTTGATAAGTTCATCTTCTCGACAAACTTCATTATCTTGGACATGCAAGAGGATTCAAACATTCCTCTAATCTTGGGAAGACCGTTCTTGGCTACTAAGTGAGCTCTAATTGATGTCTATAATGGAAAAATGATTATTCAAATGGACAATGAACAAGTCATATTCAATAAGTTCAAAGCAATGAAACACCCGTTGACTTCAGATATTTGCTGCCAGGTGGATGTTCTTGATGAGCTTATGGCCAACACATTTAATGCAACACAGCAGGAAATTTTACATTAAGCAAACAATGCACAATTAGAAGGAGCAAAGTCGGATGGAACAGAATGTACATTAAGTTTAGATGAACAACCAATTGGACAGAGACATTGGCAATACGAGTCTCTTGGTAAGCATCGACTCTAGCGTTAAAACCCTTACCATCCCATCTCCGTTATGCATATTTGGGGGACCCTACAACTCTGTTAGAGATCATTGCTAATGACATGACAGAAGAATAGGAAAATAAGTAATTTGGGCTGCTACGGAAGCACAAGACTACAATTGGATAGACTATAGCTGATATTCGAGGAATCGATCCTACTCTTTGTATGCACAAAATCTTGATGGAGAAATAGTCTAAGCCATCAATGGAAGGGTAACACAGATTAAATCCAACTCTAAAGGAAGCAATACGAAAAGAGGTGCTGAAATTACTCGATCTTGGAATTATCTATCCTATTTTAGATAGTTCTTAGGTGAGTCTAGTACATGTGGTGCCTAAGGAGGGTAGAATTATGGTAAAGAAGAATGAAAACAATAAGTTGATACCAACACGATTAGTAACAGGATGGAGAGTGTGTATAGATTACAAGAAACTAAATAATGCTATCAAAAAAGATCACTTCAGATTGCCTTTCATTGATCAAATGTTGGAAAGGTTAGCGGGTCATTCTCATTACTGCTTTCTAGATGGATACTCAGGGTATAATCAGATAGCAATTATTTCACATGCCCCTACAGTACTTTCAACTTTAGAAGAATACCATTTAGCCTCTGCAACGTACCTATAACCTTTCAGCGATGTATCATGGTAAATTCTCAGACATGGTTGAGAAGTACATAGAAGAATTCATGGCTGATTTTTCAGTATTTGGAGACTCATTTAATGACTGTTTGTGATATTTATCACTTGTTTTACAAAGTTGTGAAGAGAAGAATCTGGTGCTCAACTGGGAAAGTGTCACTTTAAGGCAAAATAGGGGATAGTGTTGGGTCATCGGATTTCATCACAGGGTATTAAGGTCGATAAAGCAAAGATTTAGGTGATTGAAAAATTGCATCCACCTACTTCAATCAAAGAGGTTAAAAGCTTTTTAGGGCATGTAAGGTTTTACAGACAATTCATCTAGGACTTCTCGAAAATTACAAAACCTCTATGCAATCTATTGGAGAAGGATGTACCATTTATCTTTTCTGATGAGTATTTTGAAGCTTTCAACAATTTGAGGGAAAATCTAACATCCACACCAGTTATAGTGGCACCAGATTGGGAACTACCCTTTGAGGTCATGTGTGATGCTAGCGATTTCACAGTGGGAGCGGTGTTACGTCAACGAAAGGGAATGGTCTTACATGTCATCTACTATGCTAGCAAAACATTGATAGATGCTCGGATCAAATATGCAACAACTAAAAATATGCTAGTAATGGTGTTTGCCTTTGACAAATTCCGTTCTTATCTAATAAGTTGAAGTCGATAGTTTATACATACCATTCAGTTTTGAAGTATTTATTTGAGAAGAACGATGCTAAACCCCGGTTGGTTCGATGGGTTCTGTTACGTAAGAGTTTAATATTGAAATTCATGATAAGAAGGGGACATGAAACCAGGTAGCGGATCACTTATCGAGGCTGGGGTAGTTGAAAGAGTCCGACGAGGTAGATATCAATGAAATATTTCCTGATGAGCAACTATTGCAGTTGGAAAAGGCTCCATGGTATGCAAACATTGTCAACTATTTAGCAAGTGGGTATGTTGATCCAAACTTCATCTATCAACAAAAGAAGAAGCTTCTACACCAAGCGAAATACTATTACTGGGACAATCCGAACTTATACAGAAGAGGGACAAACCAAATAATCAGAAGATATATGCCAAAGGGTGAGATGAAGCATATCCTATCACGGGTTTATGCTTCAGCTTATGGAGGACACTTTGGCCTTACTAAAATAGTAGAGAATGTACTTCAATGCTGGTTCTTTTGGCCAACATTATTTAAGAACTACTACAATTCTACAAACCTTATGATAAGTGTCAAAGAATAGGTAACATATCAGCCTGTCACGAGATGCCACTAAAAAATATTTTGGAGGTGGAGGGTATTGATTTTATGGGACCTTTTTCATCATCCTATAATAATCGATATATCCTAGTGGCAGTGGATTACGTCTCCAAATAGGTGGAAGCAAAGACTTTACCCACCAATGATGCAAGGGTAGTAGTGGATTTATAAGGAAAAATATCTTCAATCGTTATAGATATCCAAGAGTCATCATCAGTGATGGTGGAACTTACTTCCGTAATCGGTTGTTCCAGGCAGTTCTAGCTAAATATGGGGCACTGCATCGAATAGCCACACTCTATCACCCTCAGACAAGTGGACACGTTAAAACATCCAACAGACATTTGAAAAAGATTTTGGAACTTACGGTGAATGCATCTCGAAAAGATTGGTCCAAGAAAGTAGATGATGCCTTGTAAGCCTATCGCACCGCGTACAAGACGCCAATTCGAATGTCGTCTTACCGAATAGTATTCAGTAAAGCTTACCACCTATCAGTTGAATTCGAGCACAAGGCATACTGGGCATTGAAGCAGTTGAATATGGACCTAGAAAAGGTTGGAGAAACAAGAATACAACAACATAACAAGTTGGAAGAGTTCAGAAGATAAGCTTGTGAAAATACGTCCATCTACAATAAAAGGACAAAGCAGTGACATGACAAAAACATTTGACAATGTATTTTCATTGTAGGGGTTCAAGTACTCTTGTACAACTCTAGACTTAACATGTTCTAGAAAAATTGAAATCAAGATGGTTCAGGCCTTTCACGGTGTCCCAAGTGTTTCTTTATGGTACAGTTGAATTATACCACCCAACAAAGGGCAATCTCAAGGTTAATGGACAACGCATCAAACATTATATCGAGGACTTTCCCATCACTAAAGAGAGCGTTGAACTAGTTGTACAAGAATAATCACAGCAACAAGTCCAACTAATGACTTTAAAGAAGCGCTTCTTGGAAGGTAACCCAAACTTTATCCCTTTTTATTACATAGTTCTTAATTTTTAGTTATTTCATTTATTATTTATAATGATTGTCTTATTCATAGTATTCTCGTTGTATTGTAGGACATATTCAAGTTTAGGGGTGCAAACAAGAGTGAAGGGACCAAATCATCAAGATGGAGAGAATGATAAAGTCATGAGTGACAAATTTGAATTAACATTATCACACACAATTTAAGTTTTTTTTTTGCTGAAACGAAGCAACCAGGTGCTGCGATGACATATATATAAAGATTTTACCTTTTTTAAGAGATGCACCGTGTCTCTGCCATTTAAAGGGCACTCCCCTTAATCCCTTATATTATTTCCTCACTTCTAATTTCTCTTCTCTTTCCCCACACCATTCCCCACTCCATCCCCTCATCATTTTTTCTTCTTCTTCCACACAAACTCACGGCTACTCACCACCAACACATGGACACA
Organism: Fraxinus xanthoxyloides; assembly: GCA_903798325.1. Taxonomy (NCBI): domain Eukaryota; kingdom Viridiplantae; phylum Streptophyta; class Magnoliopsida; order Lamiales; family Oleaceae; genus Fraxinus; species Fraxinus xanthoxyloides. The sequence continues at coordinate 13,238 of CAIGRL010130059.1, read as the reverse complement.
CAGGTTTGACAGTAATATTGTGCTAGTTGTGCTTTCTTCTCACTCTATCCAAGCTGAGGACACAAGATAAAGTTTCCAGTTTCTCTTTGTTCTTTTTTCTATTGGACGTACCCATTTACGAAGTATTGTGTAGTTTGTATGGAGGGTTTGGTGAATTTGGTCTCGAATTATTGCATCACCATGAGGAAACTTTTGTGCCCACTAGGTTTTTGATACTATACCACTTTGATCTTTCATGCCCACCTTATGCTAATTACATCATTGTACTATTTCCTTTCCATTCAGAAATGTTTTTGGTTATGGCCATTTATGGACATTAACTTGCAGCACACCTATATCACTTAGCACACATCCACAAACAGTCAATTTGGGTAATTGTGTTGTGTTGGTTTTTAGTGTTGTGTCGTGCATTGCTATGGTTGTGGAATTGTGTGCTCATTCTCGTAGATATCATCTAACTTTAATTAGCATACTGAAGAGCTTAGCTAAGTTGGTGCTTCGCTATGTTTTTCCCGAAATATTCGTCACTTTTTATGCTAATGGGTTACCTTTTTCTACACATGTACATGTACAATGCCTCCTAAAAAGAAATCCAAAGCTATTGGCTGCCTCCTCTTCCAGCTCCTTTGAGAGGAGTAAGTTCATTAGTATTGAGGCTTTCGAAAGTATAACAACATGGTTGTGCACAAGAACTATATATCGGAAAGGGGATTTGAGAACTACATGAGGGAACAAATTGAACAACGCTATTTGGAGCCTTTGCCAAGCAGCCATGACCAGCTTTAACCCCTGTTGTTAGAGAATTCTAATTAAAGTTAGAAAAGGAACACATGGATTTTTGGGTATTTGTGCGGGGTAAATGGATACTGTTTGATAGAACATCCATCAATAGGTTTTATAATCTGTCATACATTGAGGAGGATGAATATTCTCAGTTGCATGAAGCGGGAGTCGATCTTGAAAAAGTAATTGGAATTTTGGCAAAAACTGGAACTTCTTGGAAGCGATCAGAAGCTGATGAGATTAACTTCCCAGCCTCGAGTATAACATTGTGGTACAAGGCCTGGCATCATTTCATCTCTGCGAAACTTTTGTCGAGTAGCAATCTGAGCGAGGTTACAAAGAACGGCCAACCCTAAATTATGCCATTCAACGTGGCTTGTCAATTGATGCCAGTAGGATTATTCACAACAATATCTTTCATACCTTGTAAGGTTCCACTACATGTTGCTTGGGGCATCCATCATTGATCTATGAACTTTTCTTGAGAGGTGGGGTTGTCACCCACCCGTCTGAAGAGGTAGTGCACCCAAAATCGATGATTACAAGAGAATGTACATGGAAATTCATGAGCCGATCAGGGTCCCCAGTGCACCACCCCCGAGTCTGCAGAGCGACCATCTCAATCACGTCGACCACCTCTGCATGGCGATCCCAACACGGACCTTGTGGCACAACTTAATGTGATGCAACTGCAACTAAATTTGATGCAAAACACGATGTATGAGCAGTTCCATTACCAAAATGAATTCAACATGGTCCTAGCTTCAATTTATTCTGACGAAACTTTCTCTCAACCACCTCTACTACCTGATCACACCGTAAACTCGGCCACACCTCGAGAGGATCTCGACAATGTCGAGGACAATTAGTATCTTATCTCAGGTAAGTATTCCTCCATTTCCTGCCATTTAACATTGGGGACAATGGTCATCTTAAGTTTGGGGGTATTTATTTTGCCTATGTCATTGGTGTAATTGTGCATATTTTATTTTATGTTTTGTGTGCTTGGCGTATTTTGAGTGTTGGTATATGTCTTAAAAAAATTGTGTGCTTGTGTGAGTCAGATAGTCTTGTTGTTATGATGAATATAGTTGAGAGCATGTATTAGTTTGTGAATGGGGATAAATCATGTGCTTGAGTTTAAATTTTCACTTATCCATTAAAAACATGACAATAATTATGCACTAAAATGAGTTATAGCGTTGTACAAGAAGATGAAAGTTCATATGCTTAGGCTATAGAGATGACATATGTGCTTAAGATTCGCAACATCCTGTGACCATATATATATTTGGAACGTGCTAACCGGTGAAAGAGATGGTTTAGGATTGTGGTGATTTCGTTCATGTAATAAGATTTGTGTGGAGTGCTTCGACTTTCTAGTATACGCTTGGTGATGACCATATGCTATGGATCTAACCCCTATATATTTTTGTTTTCTTTTATAGAAAATAAGAAAATACACTCATTTAGCTTATTTCTCATGCTGGCACTTTTTTTACTCGAGTGATTAAGTCTGTAGGGTATCTTGAAACCTGGTATCCTTTGGTATTCAAAAGTTAGGGGGTTACTAACTAAAAGTTTGCTACAGGGATCAAGAAGAGAAAAATGGGTGAGGTCAAATAATGGGCTAAAAAAAAAAGTATGCAAGAGTCCAATAAATAATCATTGTTGGGGGCCTAGATGACTGTGGGTTTGAATCACCTAGTATAAGATAGTCTATTGAGCACTCACTATTGAGAGAATCATCCCATGAATATGACATTGCCAGTAAAATGAAACCAAATTAGAGAGATGTAAGAAAGTGATAAGTGAAACTAACCTTAGGATTGCACCATGGAGAGAGCGTAAAAGAAAACAAGTTTGGGGGTATGTAAATCTCAAGAGTGAAGTAATGAAAGAACTGTCCATTGAGGGTTGGAAATTGAACCAACTTGTGAATATTTGATGCTACACTTGGTTTTTCATACACATGCCCATTTGCGTTAGATAAGTGAAAGTTTAGCTTTTGTATTGTAATTTTGAAGTCATTCATAGATGTGATAAAATGTTTTCAATACTAAGCTAAATTGCAAGCTATCTAACTAAGTTTGTGTTTGCCGTTTCTTTTTTATTTTCTTTGTATATGTGTTTGCTCGAGGACTAGCAAAATGTTAAGTTTGGAGGTATTTGATGAGTGTGTTTTACACGCGAGTTTTATACCAATTTTACTTAATTGTTGTCCTAATTTTATTATTATAGAACATTTTTAATGTGTTTGCTAGTGTTGTTTTGAAGGTATGGTAAAGAGGTGAAAAATGGGTGTTGAAGTGCATAAACAAACCAAGATGGAAAAATGAGGTAGAAAATTGGTGCCCAGGCACCATAAACGGAGCGCCCAAGAGCCAGGAAAAGAAGAAAAAAATTGTAGAGAAGTAGCACCCAGGCCAGCGCTTTACCCAAGAGGATAGAAGAATTTCAGATTGGCAGCCACATAGCGCCCAGGCATTGCCTTGAGACCCTAGGCGCTGCACCGCACAGGTAGGGTTTTTGTTGATTAAGCCCCGAGAAGCCCAAAAAAAGACTCCACTCTGACCAAGGACATGTAGGGAACTATAAATTGACCAAATAAGACATGAATTAGGGGGTTGGAAACATTGAGAAAAAGAGAGATACAAAGAGAGATCGAAGAGCTAAATCTAAAGAAGAAATTTATCATGGGATTCAAGTTTAAATCAAAGATGGGAAGCAGAAAAAGGCGTTGGTGCAAGAGTTGATTCTTTTCTATATTTTTATTCAATTAATCTGGTGATGCACTCAAGAACATTTATTTGTTTTTCATTTTACATTATGCATAACTAAACTTTAGATTATGGCAGACAATATAGTCTTTTGTGATACTTGATTCTTTTATTCAAAGATTTCTGTAGTTTAATATTTTATTTGTTGATTTTGTTATGAGCTTAATGTTTTGAATTATTTGGTCAATAATTTATGATTGCTTGAGTCTCTAAAGAATCGAGAGGTGAGTTTGATGCTTAGACCGTATAATAAAATTCAATAAAGTAGTATAATTTGTAGAGATATATATACAAATTATTATAAGAATTCTTAGAACTATATTTCGTTTAACTAGAGGTAATTCGCATAGAGATATGAAATTGAATTAGTTAAATAGGCTCAATGAGAATTAGAGAGGGGTAAATTGAATACAATAGAATGATTCGACCGAGCACTACCTTAGGTTAGAATCTTGAATCAAGAAATTAAGGTGATCATTATATGAACTTGTTTTGTCCTAATATTCATTATGTATTCGAATCTTTTATAAATCAGTGTTTGCAATCTTCTTATACTTTCCATTAGTTTAAGGAAGTTAGTTCACAAAAAAAATATTTACAACTATTACCATTCTTTATTCACTTTTTTTTTTATCAAATAGGAGTTAGAACAATTAGATTAAGTCCTAAAGTATAGTATTTGTGAGAACCATAATTTGGACTCAAAGGTTCACTGTATTACTTGTTACGATATTGTACACTTGCAATATAAAAAACACAACAATCAGCCTTGGGGCTGTTAATAAGGAGTTGAAGGAGTTGAAGGCTCATTTTAAAAACCAACTACTGAGACGACTAGTCTAAAGCAACAACTGAGTGGGGTAGGAGAGGTGGCTGTCAATGACTATGTGGCTCATTTTCATGAGACGGCTGAATATGACAACCTCGGTTTATATGGAGAAAGGACGCATACAATGAAGTCTTAGGAAGACTTGCTAAGCTACATCCCCAACTAACACCCTCAAAGAATAATTCCCGCCTAAAGAGCCGTCCACTCCTGCCAATGAGGTCGAAGATTCTTTGGAGGAGGTTGAGGCCTCGGTATAGCCTCAGGGTGATGAGGCGTCTTAGATTATTAGGTCTTATGATGAACTTGATTGTAACAGCCCCATCTTTCCTTGTACTGAACTCGATTGTATATATAAAAGAATTCTTTCCTTCATGGCTCTTCATGTTATAGTTATAATCCTAGTGTTTTTCTTCATTGGATGTGAGTGAATAACGTATGAGCTTGCCATAGTTGATTTTGAACAAAATAATATAAGCCCGTCATAATTATTTTAACTGGATTAACATGTGGGCTCGCCACACTTCAACTTGAACAATATATGAGCTTGCCATAGTTGATTTTGAACAAATAATATAAGCTCATCTTAATTATTTTAACTAAATTAAATGTGGGCTCACCACACTTCAACTTGAACAATATATGAACTCACCATGATTAGTTAAATTAACTTCGCAATATATGAGCTCACCATAGTTGATTTTGAACAAATAGTATGCGCTCGTCATAATTATTTTAACTGGATTAAATGTGGGCTCACCACACTTCTACTTGAACAATGGACATAATTAATGCGAGTTAAATTAACTTATGGACTTGCCATAACTATTGTAGTTGATCACAATGATTTGAGCTTGTTATACTTAACATATGAGCTTGTCATAGTTTAAAAGAGTTGTTAAGATGATACTTGCATTAATCACAAAAGGTACATACGCAATAATCTTGGCCTTACTAATAATACATTCTTATATGTTCAGCATTTCAATGGTGAGGCTGCACCCTTCTATCCAAGCTCTCAATTAGGAAGGTCTCTGGCCTGATATCGCCGTATGGGCCCTCTCAATTTAGGCCTAACGTGCCAATGCCCGTTCTTTGGAATAAAGGAAAACTCTCATGAGTACGAGATCTCCTCTTCTGAACGATTTCTTTTTGACCTTGGTGTTGTTGTACCTTGCAATTTTTCTTTAGTATGAGGCCACCTTTATTTGCTAATCATCTCTCCTTTCTTCAAGAAAATCTAGTTCATACCGCCTTATCTCATCATTGGATGTTTGTTAAAATGTAGGCAGCGAGGTGAAGGGATACCTACTTCGATCGGGCTCATGGCTTCAGCCCCGTATGCCTAGAGAAAGGGGTCTCTCCTATCGTAGTTTGACTGGTGGTGCGGATTACCCACAACCATGGGGAAGCTCATCAACCCACGCATTTTTCGATGCATCACATTTTTTTCAAGAGGTGCTTGATTGTCTTGTTAATTGCATCAACTTGGCCATTTGCTTGGGGATGATGGGGGAGGAAAATTGCTTCTTTATATCCAATTCGTTGCATAAGTCTTTGAGCCTCTTGTTGTCGAAATGTCGTCAATTGTCCATTACGAGTGAATAGGAAATTTCGAACCGGCAGTTGATATTTTTCCAGATGAACTTGGAAGTATTTGCCTCAGTTATTTTTGCCAAAGGTTCGGCCTTGACCCACTTAATGAAGTAATTAATGACGACAATTGCATAGCTATCACTTCCCTTCTTTTTTGGCATGGGGCCTATCAAATCGACCCCCCCACTTGACAAAATGGCCAAGGGCTTGATACCACAGTCAATTCTTAAGATGATTGTCTTTGAATGGAGGAGAAATGCTAACATTTGTAGCACTTTCTCACGAATCATACCGCATCTCTTTTTGAGGTTAGTAGTAGCATCCTTGTCTTAGCACTTTCTGAGCCAGTGTAGACCTCCTGTGTGGCTCTCACAAATTCCTTCATGGATTTTTCGTAGGACATAATTAGCTTCTTCCCTTTCCCGTGCATCATAAGAGTGGGGATGAGAAGCAACTTTTGTAAAGTATTTCATCTTGGAGCACATAGTGGGCTGCTCTACATCGGAGTTTGTGGGCTTCTTATTTACTCTCAAGCAATGCGTGATCTTTGAGGTAAGCTATTATAGGTTACATCCACTGTGGAGTTTCCTCAATCCACATTACCTCTTCTACTTTGGTTGTGGAAGGCTTAGGAAGGTATTCAACTAGTACAAGATTGAGTAGCTCCGAATCCTTACAGCTGACCAATTTTGATGGGGCATATGCATGCAGATTCTCCTTTCTTGGTATCTAGCTTAGCTCAAATTTCTCAAATCAGGGAAAAAATCCAAAATGTTCCTCAGGTACGCTGCCATACCTTTATCTTTGGCTGTGAAATTGCCATTGACGTGGTTTACCACCAGTTGTGAGTCATACAAACTACTATGTTCTTAACCTACGTTTCTTTGGATAGTTTGAGGCCCGCTAGAAGCACCTCATACTCAGTTACACTATTGGAGTCCTTGAAACCAAACCTTATCGTTCAATAAGCTTGTGGCCTTCTAGGCTCTCTAGTAATATATTGGCCCAGAGCCCGTTTCTCTAAAAGACTCATCAACAAACAACTTCTAGGCTGGGAGGTCTGTCCATTCCACTGCCTCATTAATGTTTGTTACCTCAGTGAATTCTGCTATGAAATCTGCTACCACCTACCCCTTCGAGCTTCTTAGTTGATATAGATGTCGAATTCGCTCAACTCCACGACCCATTTCATTAGCCTTCCTAAAGCATCCAATTTTTGAAGCACCTGATTGAGGAAAAGGCTCGTTAATACATGTATACTCTGGGCCTAAAAGTATGGCCTTAACTTCGTAGAAGCTATCATAAAGGATTAGGCAAGTTTCTCCATATTCATATAACGTGATTTAGCTAGTAGCAAGGACTTGCTTACATAGTAAACAGGCAGTTGCATGCCATTTTCTTCCCTCACCAGTACTGAACTCACAACCTCCGCACTTATGGCCAAATATAGGAGTAATACTTTTTCATCTCTGGGCTTTGAGAAGAGGGGGGCCATGTCAAGGTGTTCAACGTGGTTCGCAGCCATGAAGCTTTTTACCAGCATGTCGTCAACGTATATTTCCATTCTCTTGACAATAAGGTTAGCAAATACCTTGTTATCTGGCGCTGATAAATAGCCCCAACATTTTTTCAGACCAAAAGGCATCATTTGGTAATAATAAAGGTCTCTATCAATAATGAATGAAGTGTTCTCCTCATCAGTTGAATGTATGGAAATTTGATTATACCCTAAGTTTACATCCATGAAGCTCAAGAGTTTGTGGCCAGCAATGGAGTCAACTAACTGGTCGATCTTTAGAAGTTGAAAACTGTCCTTTGGACATGTTTAGTTGAGGTTGGGAAAGTCTATGCAAACTCTCCATTTACCGTTGGGCTTCTTTACCAAGACGGGGTTTGAGACCCATTTTGAATATACTACCTTCCTGATAAACCCATTGGATATAAGCCTTTGCACTTCTTCCTTCAAGGCCCTATATCTCTCCTCGTTCAAGGCTTTCATATTTTGCCTGTGAGGGATAAACGTGGGATGGATGTTAAGACGGTGGAAACTAACCTTAAGGCCTATGCCACTATATTTACGTGCTTCTAGGTGAACATGTGTAAGGTGCCAAGCAGTAAGCTCTTGAGTCTCGTCTTTTCTCCTAATTCAAGCTCTTTCTCCACTTGTAGTCCCTTAAGGCCATTTGATTTCCTCATATTATGGCAATTCCTCTTTCAATGGGAAATTTCATACACATATGGTGTATGGACGTAACGACTCCAAGCTCTTTCAATGCGTGTCAACCCGACACTCCGTGGTAAGCGAATCGGTGTTCTAAATGATGAATTCCATGAAGTGTTGAGTTGTAAGTGGGGGTTCTCCCATTTCCACCGCTAGTGTGATCCTTTACCTAGGAACGATGTTGTCACCAGTGAAACAATATAAAGGGGCAATCATGTGGGTGAACTCATGATGTACCATTATTTTGTCAAAGGTGGTTCCAATAGGATATTTACTAAACTCCCGTTGTCTACCAACATGCCTTGAGCCCATTTCTGGCCACGATAGATCGTGCCACCAAATCATCACAATAGAGATAATGAACCCCAATGGTGTCTTTTTGTAAAAAAGTTATTGGTGGAATGCTTTCAGTTCCTTGAGCGGTACCATTAAATAAGTAGCTCGTCATGGGAGGATCATTTGCTTTCCTTACGTAATTTCTCTGAGCATTTCTGAACTCCCCTCTTACATGTGGACCACCAAAATTGGTGTCAATTTTCCGTATGGGGACATTATTTGCATTGGGTGGGGGGTTTTTTCATGGGCATTGGTCTACCTCTTGACCTATTTCTTTCTTTATCATGTTCCCATCGAAGCGATTCATTTCTGTGATGTCATTTTACCTCATCACACCTAGGTTCCCTTTCATGCCTAGTTGAGGAATGTTCCTTTGTGCAAGATGGGAGTTTCTTTTCTCAGCACGGGGGCTTGTTAGTTCTTCATAATATGGTCGACGGGTAGTTCTCTGTGATGTGACTGTTGGTTCAATAGTAGGTGCAATATTGTTTGTCCCTAGGCTCCTTGTTTCTTTCCCTACCTTTTCCATTGGGTTGATTTGATTATCTTTGAGCTTCAGTTCCAACATCTTCATATGCCAACGATGGCACTGCATTTAATGCGGCAGCTCAAGGTGTGGGCAATTGTATGTCCTGGTTGGGTCCATTGTTGGTCTACAAGCATGATACGGGACCTCATTGCTGTCTTTAAGGTGATGAGAGTCCCAGTGAAGTCCAGTTGACATGATCGATAAGCTCTTCATTGATAATCTCGCTTCTCATCATTTCCACCAAGGCATCATAAGAGATAGGGTTTTTGTTTCGAACATCCCTCCAAAATGGGGTGTTATGTTGAGGCCTCCTCTTAGAGCAAAATGGCCTCTCTATCCGTAACCTGCTCACAATAAGTCATCTCGTCCATGAAGCGGGCCAAGTAGCTTTTCTAAGTTTTACTGGCTTGCTGCTTTATGTCCTACAACCTTTGGATTGTGGCTTTGCCTTCTTTGCTAGATAAGTATTGGTTCAAAAAGGCCTTTTTGTAGTTTGCCCATCTCCTAATGCTACCGACTAAGATACGGCTGTACCAAATTTCTACGGCCCTAGTTAACGTGACATGGAAGGCTCTGCATTTTAGCACGGCGAAGCCCCTCACAAAGACATGTAAGTCTTGTAATTGTTGAGGTATTTTGCTGGATCACCCTTTTCCTCGTATTTGGGTAATTTGGGATGCACAAAATGGCTAGGAATTGGGGGCACTCTTCAACTCTTGGGAGAAGGGTAGACTTTCATCTAACTTAAACGACCTGTATGGACTGTCAGAATCATCTTCCTCTGCTTGATAACGAGAGGGTCACCACACTTTCGTTTGATTCCTCAAGTTCATCTCGTCTCTTCTCTCTCGCCTATTTCTAGGTGGAGGGGGGGACCCTTGAGGTTAATTCTTCAAAATTCATTCGGATCCCTTTGTATGGGAGGTGGCTGGTAGGATCTATTTCTGATAGTCCAATTTGATCAAACACACTGGTGGATCTTTGTGATTCGCGTTCTTGAGCATATTCTGGAAGGGAATTTCCCCCCTGTAGTATGTTATCTCCGGGTCGGCTAGTGAAGTAATTGGTGGAGGTGTCTATCTCCAACTCCCTCTCTATTAGGCCAATCTTCTTCCTGTACATTTGGGGTGGGCTGCTGTGTCATTCTCCTCGCCTTCTTTCCCTACCTTTTCCATTGGGTTGATTTGATTATATTTGAGCTTCAGTTCCAACATCTTCATATGCCAACGATGGCACTGCATTTAATGCGGCAGCTTAAGGTGTGGGCAATTGTATGTCCCGGTTGGGTCCATTGTTGGTCTACAAGCGTGATACGGGACCTCGTTGCTGTCTTTTAGGTGATGAGAGTCCCAGTAAAGTCCAGTTGACATGATCGATAAGCTCTTCATTGATAATCTCGCTTCTCATCATTTCCACCAAGGCATCATAAGAGATAGGGTTTTTGTTTCGAACATCCCTCCAAAATGGGGTGTTATGTTGAGGCCTCCTCTTAGAGCAAAATGGCCTCTCTATCCGGAACCTGCTCACAATAAGTCATCTCGTCCATGAAGCGGGCCAAGTAGCTTTTCTAACTTTTACTGGCTTGCTGCTTTATGTCCTATAACCTTTGGATTGTGGCTTTGCCTTCTTTGCTAGATAAGTATTGGTTCAAAAAGGCCTTTTTGTGGTTTGGCCATCTCCTAATGCTACCGACTAAGATACGACTGTACCAAATTTCTACGGCCCTAGTTAACGTGACATGGAAGGCTCTGCATTTTAGCACTAGCGAGCCCCTAACAAAGACATGTAAGTCTTGTAATTGTTGAGGTATTTTGCTGGATCACCCTTTTCCTCGTATTTGGGTAATTTGGGATGCACAAAATGGCTAGGAATTGGGGGCACTCCTCAACTCTTGGGAGAAGGGTAGACTTTCATCTAACTCAAACGACCTGTATGGACCGTCAGAATCATCTTCCTCTGCTTGATAACGAGAGGGTCACCACGCTTTCGTTTGATTCCTCAAGTTCGTCTCGTCTCTTCTCTCTTGCCTATTTCTAGGTAGAGGGAGGGGGACCCCTGAGGTTAATTCTTCGAAATTCATTCTGGATCCCTTCGTATGGGAGGTGGCTGGTAGGATCTATTTCTGATAGTCCAATTTGATCAAACACACTGGTGGATCTTTGTGATTCACGTTCTTGAGCATATTCTGGAAGGGAATTTCCCCCCTGTAGTATGTTATCTCCGGGTCGGCTAGTGAAGTAATTGGTGAAGGTGTCTATCTCCAACTCCCTCTCTATTAGGCCAATCTTCCTCTTGTACATTTGGGGTGGGCTGCTATGTCATTCTCCTCGCCTTCTTAGGGCAACAATCCCTATTGAGGCATTTGGTGCCCCACATGTTGATGCATTTGCATGAGTAGTTGCTGCATGGTGGCATTTTACTTTCTCATATTTGCAGTCATCTCCCCTACTTCCGTCGCCAAATGTGTCTTAGTATCGCTTTGCTTGTGGGCGACGTACGTTTACATTTGTTCGAAGGACCTCTTCTTCAGAAGCCTTATGTTGTCTACTCCTACCTTGAGATCCGTAGTGGCAAGATCTCATAATGTATGTTAGGTTTCGAGCTAAGACAGGCATTTTAGATGTTTTCTCTTTACATCGGTTCTTTCTTCTAGAATAAAACCTTTCTTCAAGGCTTTGCTTCAGACGACTTTTACCACAAGTATGTTTGTGGTTATAGCGTCGATCTTCCCACAGATGACACTAATCTGTTGACCCCAAAAAATGTACCGGTGATGTGGCAAACAGATCCTAAGGCCTCTCATGTCCATGCAAGCTGAATTCCTGCACACTTGGACAAATCGTTAGTCACATGTGGCCTTCTCTGGGAGGGATGGAGTTGGCCACATGCAGTCGACTGTCAAGTCTGTTGGTGAAGTGGTTTTCGGTGTGGGGGGAACTTTAAATGTGAGCCTCTAATATAAAAATGGGGGTCGACTTTGGGGTGGAAAAATAAAATGTGTGCATAGCAATAATATAGCTTTGAGAGTCTAAACTTGCATTACCTTTGAATGACGCTAAGTATGACGCTAAAATGTGTGCATAGCAAAACGAATGGAGTTCATTGGATGATAGTGCATGTGGCCCATCCAAACGACTTCACTCTCTTGTCACATATATCAATCAATCATAGCCTTAAATGCTAAGACCACTTTTGTATTCATAAATCCTAGCTTGTACTTTAGACTTGACCAAATAGGATGACGGCGGCGGCAATGGTAATGAGTTGTCTTGTCAACTTACATGGGGCGAGATCCATTCAAGATCTCGTCATCTCTTTATCTTGAGCCGACTCGTGCAGTGAGGTCTACATGTAACGAGGTTGGTCCAGATGTTCTATGTAAGGAAGGACAGGTCGTTCGCACCTAAATCGGTTCGCTTGCGTGTAGCTAGGTTATACTATGTCACTGTATGAGGCATGGGCCCCAGATCTGTTTGCCACGTAGGCTAATTGGGCCCCTTCATAAGTCCTAGTTTTTCAAGGCATAACAAATACTATTCAAAACCTTTTTCTTGAAAAAATGGGTACCAAATAGGGGCTAATAATGTTGTACAATTTCAAGGGTAACAACAAACTATTTGTAATATTCAGATCTATGAGTACTAAATTAATAAATTATAGTACTATTAAAAAGAATAAGAACATAATAATTAATTGGACAATATATAAGAAAATAAAAAATAGATGCTTTCAAAAAGATAACAGAATGTTATTGGTTCACAATACTATTAGATCTACGTACATGACATGTATATATTGAATTTGTGACACATAGAAACCTATAGTTCACATATTATGACGTTCATAATATCGATTTGCGTGATATGAAGTGTGCATTTACAAAAGTGATAATTACAAATTTTGACAATATAATAAGAGTCAATTTGATTGCAATGGTGGAATTTAGGTGGAAAGAAAATGAATTCTAGATAATTGAATTGTTTAGAATTGTTTTCCTGAGAATTGTCAATTAATTGTGTTTAATTAGTGATAGGTGCATTTTATGCACTTATTCGAGACCATTTTACTAAGCTTATGTGTCGCTTTATGAATGCATTCTACTTAACTTAGGTTACTTTTCATCTTATGTCAGTATCGGACTTGAATCTAAGCAAGTGGAAAAGAATG
>CAIGRL010129983.1:0-11860 GCA_903798325.1 Fraxinus xanthoxyloides | reverse complement strand
CCAATTATGAGGGTATAGTGGGCATATAGTTAAATATGTAGGGGTAAATTTGGTAGTTAAAAGTTTCTCCACCATCCCAACTTTTAATATATTGTAGATTTATAAACTATTTATTCACATATTTTTGTGCGATTCACAAGTATTATTTACTTAGTCCCTTTTTAATTCAACTTAAAAAGTAGATTAAAGTATAAATTAAAGTCAATAATTAATTTTACCATACATTTCATGAAACTCATAACTTTCAACCATAAATCCCATTAACTTTTTATCAAAATCTACTCAAAATAAGATCATTATTTAAACCAAACATGGATTTATCTACAACTAATCTTTATCTATTTATTCTGTTTATAAATACTTCCCAATGTCATAAAACAACAAAATTTGTTGAATTTTAGTTTTACTAAATAAAGTAATTGGTCAAGCTCCACGCATCTCACACACCGGTAATGCCGCTCTTTCTGCTTCTCACTGTAATCTCAAGCTTAATAATGTTCTTGTTCCTAAACCTAGGAAGAACCTTTTTAAGCTAGAATGTTCTTTAGTGACAACAACATGACATATTTTTTTGTGCAACCATTCAAGGCAGGCCCTGAGAATTTAGAGGCACTATGCGACTAATTATTATGAGGCCCTTCAATATAATCATTTTTCACAGATGTGGCAAAATTTAAATATTTAAATAATTAACACTTTTATATTAAAAAGAAGATTTTATATAATTCAAAAGATAGAGTAGCAAGTTATATCTTCTCTCACAATCCGAGAGATTAGGCTAGCATAAGATTTAACCTTCTCACATTTTGAGATGTAAAATTAGTAATCAAACTACTCAAATCAAGTTTTTCTAACATATTTTTTTCAATAGAAATCATAGCTAATCATTTTGTGATGTGGTTGATCGAAGATAAGACTTAATCAACTTTAACTTTGAAAAACTTCTAAATTCAACAAAGTCTCCATTGAGCAAATAACTAAAATAATAATAGAAAAATTCTATTACCGCCAATCTAAATTGGCGCTGAATATGTCAAAAGTAACATATAGTACGAGAATTCAGATTGCTGCATTGGTTTCACAAGACCAATGCCTACCAAAACTGATTGGTGATGAGAGGTAATGTACTAAAGGTTAATGAATTGAACTCAACTGGAACATCTCTGGTTTATTGATCTGCAAGTACTATAAATGTGCTGCAAGTATTATAAATGAAGCTTATGGATCTGCAATCATATTTTATTGGACTACATCATTCCTTAGTCCCAAAATTTCAATCTTCTGGAACAAAAAATACAGTTCCATTGCAAATTAATTTTCCAAGACATAAAATTCCATATTGAATGTGTCCAATCCTCGGGATTCCACCATCAGAAACATTTCTCAGACAAAAAGACACAAAATACAGTAAATTCTAATCCCAAGAATTCAATGAATTTTCAGGACTGAAAACCAGAACTTTTACAAAAACCGACGCATGCACGTATATCATATAATTATATAAATATATAACATAATTTCAATCAGTCTGACACCTATCAGACTATAATCTTGCTGAATTCCATACTTGATACCTATAATGAAGTTAAGAATGCTATTAAGTATAGTATAGACATTTTGACGTCTGAAATTGTCATTGACTCCCTTAAAAGTAAGGAAATTGAGATTAAAGCTGAAAATTATAATAAGAAAAATGGTGAGATTTACATGATGAGGGGTACAACTAAATTTAGGCAAAATAATCATGATGGTTACCAGAGTAGTGGCGAGTCAAGTAATAATGGAGGTAGAAAGAAGAGCAAGGGTATGTCCAGATCTAAATCTAGGACCAATGTTAAGAAATGCTATGATTGAAGGAATATGAGACATTTTATAATGGACTGCTATAAAGAGAAAGATAAGCAAAATGGTAAGGAGAGAGATTAAGTAAATGTATTGTCTTCTTTTTTTGATAGTGGTGATGGTGAAGTTTATATGCTCACAAATTCTATTACTTAACCTGTTGAATTGAATTTAACTATCAATTCTCATTTGTATGAATGGATACTTGATTCTGGTGTATCTTTTCATGTGATATATCACAAAAGGACTAGTTTGAAAATTTGCATAAATCAAATGATGGACATGTTGCAGTGATCGAGAAAATGAAATAAAATAAAATCTTGTGTTTCAATTTAAAATAATCTTTCTTTTATAAATCGAAAAATAATTTTGATTATGTTAGTTCGTCGCTACGACATTCTTAAGAGTTCAAACTAAAGTTTGGTCACGATAGTAATGTTTTTTTTTTTTTTGCTTCAATTTTTGTAAGGTATCGAATTTCTCTTAAATGATAATTTTTTATTTTGATGACACATGTTATTATAATTGTTGCATACATGTTTACTACTTAAATTTTAAGAATTAGATAAACCGGATATAGTGAACCAAACAACCCCATATTCATTCCATCATAATTATTTTTTTCTCACTTACGGTTTCCTTCACTAATGCAATCCCATTTATTTATTTTCCTTAAGATGACTTTTCATTTTCCTCCACTAAGCATTCCAATTGAATCAATTACTAAATGCCATAACCTCCAAATCACTTAATGCCAATATGTTAATTATAACCAAAACTTACATTTCAATTGAAAAGTTAAAGCGCACGTTACCTCTTAAATCTACCAATTATACACCTACATAATATGCCATTTTCGTTTGTTTTTATGCCCATTTTGGTTTTTTGCAAGTAGTAATTTCCATTTGCATTTTGTATTTGGTAAGCAACAATTTTCTATAACCCCTAAAGACATGTTTTCTCTCCCCAACTATTTCACTTATATATAAAGTTATTCTCCCATGTCCCATAGACTTAAGGCACCTGGAATTTCGAAATTTTTTGAAAGAAGAAGTGAAGAGAATGCTATATTTTATTGAGCGTAAGAGAATATTCACACTCCAAATGTTTAAGGCAGGGGTGTTTCGACACTTTTGTAAGTGAAGTAAAAATTATTTATTTTTGATTTGTATTACACGTGTTATTATGTTACTTATGAGAGAATGGAAGCACCCATTGGTGTTTCATATAAGAAATGAAGAGATGATTTCATGAAAGAGGTTATTACAATAGAGAGTAAACAGAGTTATTGATCACCGATTAGTTTTGTAGAATTGACAGTGACACCAACAACCAAAGTTTCATTTCTGAAAATATATATTTTTACCATTTATTGAAGTGTTTCCTATTGAGTATTACTTGTGATACTCACACCTACAAAATTTACAGGTTAAATGAAGGCATGACAAGAGTTTGACATGGTGACAAGTGCTCTGCTACTGAAATACTTTTAACTTTCTAGTAAAATTTCCATTTGTGTAATTCTTTTTCTGAATACCTAGACAACACTTTTAAAATGTTTAAATTTATGTTTCACCTAGTTTTATATATATTGCATGTCGACTATAATTTAGAAACATTGGAAAGATTACGAATGAAGTTTATTTATTGCTGGATTGAATTTCAAATTCTGTTCTTTTAGAGTGAAATCAATAGAGTTTCATAGGTCTACGAGTCTTCTAATACTAGTATTTGGAGTTACCATAAAATATCATCTAGAGAAAAAGTTATGCCCATTTTGGTAGATTGCATCGAGTCAGTTTTGAATTTTCTGTCCAGCGAAGTTGAACAATATTTTCATGTTTCAAAAATTATCATTGAGACCCCAACTTTTTTATATGATGTACATATATGAATGTCATAGTCTCTATTAAAATCTCATAATTTTTAGTCGACGTTTACTAGGCCAAACATATTTTTCTTCTAGCTACTGCACAATCGAAAATTGTTGAATTTTCTCGAGATGTTTTTCAAAAATAAAATTACACCATAATTTTCTATAGTCTATATGGACATATATCTTCCATTATAATATGTTTCAAACTCCATAATTCTTTTTTATTTACAATTTATTTTGATTAGCACTAAAGAGGTCAACAAAGAGCATATTTTTTAACGCTTTGAGTTCCGAGATTTTGGGGCGTTACACATGTTGTGTTGTGTGACAACTCTGCTTATACTGTTGCTAGAATTGGTGATATTACCTTAAAGTTTGACATTGGTTTTTTGTATACTTTAAAAGATGTTAGATACATCCCTAAATTGTCTAGAAATTTAATTTCAGTAGGAAGACTTAAGAAAGCTGACTTCATAGTAAAATTGGAAATGTGATTTTAAAATTGGTTAAAGGCGCACTCGTCGCAATTAAGGGAGTCAAGAAAAATTATATTTATATCCGTACTAATAAAGTGATAAGAGGTTTATATTCCTTTATCTCCTTCACTAAGGTTGATCACACACATAAATGACACAATAGACTAGCACATGTCGGTATTAAGAGGATTAGACTTCTTAATGAAAAAAGTATTTTTGAAAATGACTGTGTGTCTGATTTACCTTTTGTGGTCATTGTGTGCTTGATATAATAAGACACAAAAGTGTTCCTTACAATCCTCAGAAAAATCGGGTAGTAGAAATGATGAATAGAGCTATACTTGATAAAGTGCATTGCATGATGTTAAGTTTTAGGGTATTAAGTTTTTTGGGGAGAAGTTGTTATGACTGCTTGTTATTTGATTAGTTTGACTCCATCTGCTACATTGAATGGTTATACTCCTCGCATGAAAAATGTTTTGGTAAACTAAGTGATTATTCTGTGCTCAATTTTTTATTGTGCTGTTTTTTCTCATCACAGTGAGAGAAAGCTTAAACGTATAGCTCGAAAATGTGTTTTTCTAGGTTACTCTGAGGGTGTCAAAGGTTACAGGTTGTGGGATATGAGCCAAGAATGGATTAAGATCATTGTAAGTATAGATGTTACATTCAATGAGAGCGAAATGTTGTCTTAAGCTGAATTTGATCCTGTAAATGAAGAAGAACAAGGAGAAGAGAGATATTAGTTAAGGGTGGAGTTAGGAGAACTTATCACATCCGTCCCTATTACATAGAGTGAGGTGGAGACTCAGGTTTAGCAACATGATACGGAGAATAGAAAGGAAGTAGTGATAGAAGAACATTCTGAAGAAGTGAATCCTTTAGCAAATTATAATTTAGCTTTAGCTATGGATAGAGAGAGAAGACATGCTAGAGCAGCTATAAGATTTGGATATGAGTCTGAGTTAGCTTTTTCACATGCGAGCTATGAGGAGTTCACTGATAGAGAGCCAAAAAACTTTGAGGAGACAATGAAAAGTGAACAATATGAAGAGTGGTTTAAAACAATGAAAGACGGGATGAGTTATTTAGAAAAGAATCAAACTTGGGAGCTAGTACCTAGACTTAAGAATAAATCGATGGTTGATTGTAAGTGGGCATTAAGGATTAAGGAGGGTACTAGCACATCTGAACCCTTAAGATTGAAGGCTAGGTTAGTGGCCAAGGGATACACTCAGAAGAAGGGGGTTGATTATAACGAGATTTTTCACATATTGTTAAGTATACCACTACTAGAGTCATACTTACATTGGTTACACATTTTGACTGGGAACTTAAACAACTTGATGTAAAAACTATTTTTCACAAGGTGAACTTGATGAGCAAATCTTTGTGAATCAACAAAAAGGATTTAATGACAACATAAAACCTAATCATGTGTGTTTCTTGATTATGCCCAAAGAATTATACAATAATTGTAGCACAGCTTTAGAGTGTTGATTCCACAGGAAGATGGAAGAAATGCTCAAAGGATAAAAAATGATGGATGTTATCTCATTCGTGAAGTAGAATTTATTGTTCGAAAAAAATTAAGAATTCAATGCTTGAAATAATGAAATTAAAATCAATGTTTCGGGTAGCAAAACATCGGAATTCCCTCAATTGGATTGGATCAATCTCATCAATTATTCATCCATATAACTCAATTAGAGGCCTTCATCCTAACTCTCTAATCGAAACACATGGTGTTACAAATCAATTTAATTCAATTGTAATCCTAGAATCTAAACTTCCTGTAACACATTCACACTCTTTTTATTGAAATAAAATCAAAAACTAATCATATACATCAATCATAAGGCAGGAATCAATTCACCAATAAAGTAAAATTGAGATTAAAATTCTACAAATAGCTCAATCATTTGATAGAAGAAGCATGACTGGATGAAGAATTTAATAAATGTTAATCCAATCTCAACATAAATTAATTGGAATTGAAACTCAACAAATGGCTTAATTCTTCGATGGCAAAAGCCTGACTAAATCCATGAGAAATCTAGTAAAGGTTAAGCTAATTCCAAAATATTCATGAAAAGAAAATCTAAATCCTAAAATTGTTTGACAATGAAAAATCAAATTACATGGATAAAAGATGTGAAATTACCAATTCCGATTGAGTTCCTTCCTCGTTTCACCAAGGTTTTTAGTTCTTCATGGAGATTCTTGAGCAAAAACCAAAGAAAAATATGTATGAAGGCGTCTCTCTTCGTTATGGTACTCTTCAGGGTTGAACTATCCTAAAAGAAGTTGGTTTCCATAAGAGTTTACATAAACTAGGAAATTGAGATTAACATAAAAAATTACTACTATGCAACCACATAGTAGTAGGAGCTGCAGTCACGTAGAAGTACAAAAATGGGTGTTGGATTTCTCTAAAGGGCCATATGCGACCGCATAGCTTATCCCATTTCACAATTGTTGCGTTTTGGTCCTTGAACTCTATTCCTCATTTTGTGACTTCTTCTTTTTCTTCTTCTTCACATGCTTAATTCATTAGCTCAATCTGACCTCTTCATCTTCATATCTTCATTTTACTTTTCGAGTTATCTTTTGAATATTTGCAATTTGGTCCCTAAACTTTTATTTCCTTCAATTTGGTCCTTTTCCCCATTCGTTTCTCCTTATTTCCGCTACATTCATCATGTTGTCCTACAAAACGTAAATCTGTATAGAATTAAGTTATATTCCAACATATTAATCAACAATTTTTCATATTTTGACAGTAAAATGAGTGTGTAAAAATCCATTTATCAAACTCTCCCAAACTTGAACTATTGTTTATCCTCAAATAAAATTGTAACTTAACTTTACATAAAACATGGGTTGTTAACTTGCCTTATCTCAGGATTGAAATTCAGTCATCAAACAAATGAACAATTACAACAGTGCATAAATTAAATCAATTTCCACCTGTTACATGCATAAACCGACGTTTGTGTAAAAGCTCATGTCGATATTAAGATCATGTTTGGCTCAACACCTAACCCATAGTAATAAAATATATTATTACTTCACTCGAGAGATACACATCCCTAAACTTATGCTTTTCACTCAATTTTCTCGAGGTGCATCCTAAGTTGAACTTATTTAATTCTATTTCTTACCAAGTTTTAGTTTGGATAAATCTCACTATTACAAGTTCAAACTTCAAAAATTTGAGATTCTCCTATATTTTCTTTATTGCTTTAACCCTTAAAAATAAATTAAATTACTTGCTTCTCGTGAAAGGTGTAGTTTTATCAACCAAATGTATGGAGCTCAATGTATTTGTGTATTTTTCTTTTCATTATTCACGTTTTGTCAATTTTTTTTCAAAATTTCTTCTCATTTGCTTTCTATATAACCCATGTAGCGAGATTTAGGCCGATAACTCCCATGTCAGATAGCCATAGGGCACCGAGTTTTAATCTACCCTTGCAAGCTTAATCACTCGAGTTATACAGACTCCAAAAATGCTTACTTTAATCTCTCCTTTGTCTCATTGGTATAAATAATCCACATAAGATAATTTTTATGCACGGAATCTCTCATCATCTCAATGTTCCTCTGTAATAACTAAATCATCTCCAAACTATCCTATAATTAGATTGTGGATCAATACTATAGAGGTTGTTTGATTTTACTTACTATGTTCAACTATTTTATAAATATAGAACCACATCCCTAACTCATTATGCCAAACATGAATAACGTGCATAGAAAATGTCAAGTTTCACATAAACAGGTTTTGGCTAATCTAATACTAAAAATATGTCGATTATCTGAAAACACTAGGCGAATGATGATCTTCGCTATGTGGACTTTTAATTCTTTATTTTTCAATTTTGATATTAAGAGATGAATATTATATGATGAATGATTTATATACACTTTAATATCTCCATAATTAAAAGCATGTGATTATGTGAGTTTATGTGATCTATTTAATGCATTCGAAAGAAGAGAAGTAGATTCCACAAGGTATAAATCATTGTAGGGTCCGAAAGGGAAAAGAAATATACGCTATGCTCTACGAGAATCTTCAAGTGTTTACAAAACGTCATGCATTCTCATATTTTTCCATTTGTCTTAGAAATATAGTCAAATAGCATGCGATAATATGTTCAATTCTACTCGAGAGAGATTATTGAATAGGTAAGAAACATTAGTTCTTCAACTAAATTGTCGCATTGACAAATTTTGAAATAAGGTTTAAAAGTGATCTTGCTTGATAATTTGGGATCCTAGTGCACTTTTTATATATTAATTTCTTCAAACTTTTGCATTCAAACATTATTTTCATTTATTTAGTAATCTTAGTTTAAATTGAACACCAGTCATAGTTTAGTCATATAATCTAGATAATCATCTTGAGTTAAATAAATTCGGTTAAGGTCTCGGTAATAGGAATAAAATTAAATCAACCCTCTAGGACGATACTCAAAATTCTAAAATTTCCACTTCATTGCTTGTTAACGAATCGTGCACTTACGGTGATTTAAAAAACGAACATATTTTCGTGAACAAGTAGCATTCAAAGAAGAAGAAATCATCAACTTCATTGTTTGCTTGAAAATAGAGTTTGTCATTAAACCTTACGAGGAGATTGAGGTGTACATTGTTGAGTTCGAAAAGGATGATGAGGGGATGTTATACTACTTGGAGCATGAAAATGTTAAAATTTGAAGGAAAGTTGTAATATGGAACAAAGTCAAATTGAGCAAGCTAAGCATGACCTCCAAAGTAATATTCAAAGTGCCATGATACACTTGTGCAAAAGTTGAGCTTGAGGTTATAAATCGAGCGCTTAATGGGAGATAACCCATTTTTCTATCAATTTCTCCTTATTTTGATTAACTATTACATTACAAGTAGTTTTAGGGATTGCATTAATTTAGAAATTCATGCATTTAAACATTTTTAACACGTTTTAGGCAGTACTTTAAGATTTGCATTAGTAACTTAAGCATGTTTACTTATTGAGTTAATTTTATTTAGGCTCATTGTCAACATCCTAGCATTACGTTAAGCTTACATTGATGTGATATGCATTTTTAAGGTTACACCTAGATTTCAATATTTTTAATGTTAGAGGATTATAAATTTTTGGGGTGTGAATACATTACAAATATTTAAACCTTATTTGCTATCATTAATATTTATTTTGAATTCTTTAACGGAAGGTTGAAGCCTAGCAACAAAGAAAAGTGGTGGTCTTCATGACATCTACTAACTGGACCAACTCGATCATTCTACCTATCCACATTTACCCTGGTGAGTTTCAAATCCTTTATTCCTTATTTGGTATATCTTTGTTTTTACATTAGGGACAACGTAATCTTTTTGTTTGGGGTGGGAGTAAGTATTTGAAGAATTATATCTTTGTTAGGTTCTTTGTTGCTTACTTTTCAAATGCTTATCGGGTTTGTAAAAAAATAGTGTCTATTATAGTGTTGAATGACTTACCACGTGTGATGATATTTGTTTGAGTTGAGTATAATTAACTAGAATGGGAGAACATCGTATCTAATGCTTTTACTTGAGTGCTTATCCATGTTAAGACTTATTTACTTGAGCATAGAGCCATCATTGACTTATCACTGATCTTAGAGCATGACTTGGTTATGTGGATTTAATGGTTGATGTATTGACCTAAGGTTGAATAAAATCCCCAAATCCTTTATATAGAAACCAATTGCTAAAATGTAGTTTGGGAGGGAAGGTTAGTGCTTGTGTTCATAGAAGTTCGATAGTTTGAAGTTCTTGGATCAGATCTTTGGTTGAAGGAGTTTGAGTTAAGAAGTCTAAAATGGGCACTGACCAATGTTAAAATTCAAATTCCATGTGAAAAGAAAATGTGATAAATCTTATGCTTCTCTTCATAGCCTTTGTGATTCGAGTTATTAAGCATGTTGAGGTAGTTAAAACCTGGTGCCTTATGGTTTATCTAACTTCGAAATTATCGGCCTAAAGCTCGCTACAGGGTTATTTAGAAAGCTTAATGGAGAAAAGTCTTGCACATAAGATGTCAAAAAAAAATACTGCAATTAAAATATATTCAAAGGGAAAGAAAGAAAAAGGGATTTACATTATCAGAAGTGAGAGGTACCTTGTAAAGACTTCAAGATTTAAACTCTAGAAACTGACGGTGTGACTTTGAGAAAATTTTACCATTTTCCTTCTAGAGATATAAGTATCTAATCATGTTCGCTTCATATGGATGCCTTTTAATGATTATTAAGAACCTAGATATGCGAAAATATCTTGGGATTGGAGAGAAGGGCATAAGGAGTGATTTTGCATGAAAGGTGTGACGAAAAACTGACCACACTAGGATTGGGATTATGATTAAATCAACAACACTTAATTTGTTATGTTCTAGTATGGGTGTGATTTCAATATTGGCTAATCTCTCTCTCACACACACACATACTAAGTTGAGCATTGGACAAGTGAAAATTTATTTTTGATGTTGTTTGGATCTTTCTAGAGTGTTATTTAAAATGGAACCCGGGGCATATGGTAAGTCGTTTGCCGTGAATTTGTTATTGGAGATTTGTTTTGGTTAGTGATATGGTTTATTTCCTAAGTTTTGTTGTGTTTGAGGACTAACAAAGGTTTGAGTTTATGGTGTTCGATAGGTGCATTTTTATGCACTTATTCGGGCCATATTACTAATCTTTTATGTCATTTTATTATTGTATTTTACTTAACTTATCTTAATTTTATCTTATTTCAGTTTTTTGACCCATTTCTAATCAATAGGAAAAGAAAGAAGGATAAATTGGAAAATTGATGAAATTTTGGGGAATAATATGCATTTGAGTCAAAGTTGAAGTACTAGAATTGAAGTAATTTCATGTGGAGGACCAGAAGGAAGAAAGAATGAAGAAAAGGACAGCAAAGAACATTTGCAAAACCTTTTTAACTAGGCAACCGCCTGACCCTCAACCGAAGTAACATGAGCCAATTTTTAAGCCTGGGCAGCCATCCCTTTTTCTGCCCGCCCAGGCCAAATCGGCAAAAATTTCCTGATTTTCTAATTTGATTACAACTCTAATGGAAAACGAATCTTAGAGTGTTTTAAAACCATGGGGCCATCCAAAAGTGAGAGGGAGACATTACAACATATTTTGAAGAGCTTTTGGAGAAGAGAACAAGCCAAGGATGCAAAGATCGAAGCCAAGAACATGAGAATTGTTAGTTCTATATTTTGTATTGGCGATTTTGTGAACAAAATGACCAACTTGAACAATTAGAAAAGTTTAGGGACTGAATAGTAAAGTTTCAATGTTTGGAATAAGAAGGAATCATGCAGATTTTTCGCTAGCTGCTTGCCAGAGTACTGCTCAAACGGAGAAATTAGAGACTGCCTCGTTCGACCTTCGCCCCACTGTTGCTCGAGCAACAGACCCTTCGCTCGAGCGATGTTTTTACAGCCAGACCTAATTTTTCTTTTTCGAGAATTTTACTTGGCCCATACAATCTTCTGCTGTAGGGAGTTTGAACACATTACATTCTTGAGAGAATTCATGCTTCATCATATTCAAAGTTCAAACCCTCCATTGTTCATGTGCCATTAGTTGTGAAAACATAAAAGAGCCAAATTAAACACTGAATTGATTTC
>CAIGRL010129938.1:0-12608 GCA_903798325.1 Fraxinus xanthoxyloides | reverse complement strand
TGATATTTAGGGTAGGTTGTTGGATCATTTGATTCTATTCTTCAACTTATTAAACTGCTTCCTGCTTGATATCCATGTACCTGTCAAAAATAAATATAAGAATAAAAAAGTAGTGCAAAAGCTACAATGTGGTGTGTATGATAACCATTTTTATGTCCCGGAGTCTTGAAGTATGTGCCATATGCCTTTTCTATTATTCTTGACTCAAGTGAATTATTTTCTTTGTCTATACTAAATGTAGATATGATGACCCTTTTATTGAAACGAAAACATGCCTAAAATTAATGCAACCTATTAAACTACATGCCATGTGAATACATAAAGCATAATAAATAAAAGGGTAAGAAATTTGGTAAATAATAAGGGTTCATCAATGTCTTAGTAATTAAAATCCTAGCATAACATTACAAAATCACAAGGAAACGTGTTTAATTGGAAGAACATAACACGGATTTTAGATTGATTAATGAGAATAATATGGATCTTTAAATCTTGAATTTCTTTACTTCTTGATGAATCTCCAATATTTCTTCTTTTTGTCTCTCCAAAAATCTAGGTTGAAACTCCAATTTCTTTAAAATTTTTATTACCCTTTAATTTTCACAAGAATAATGGATTGGCCTCTCTTTGTTGATGTTTATTGATGAATTTCGGTGTATGAGATGTATATATGAGAGGTCCATGATATTGGTTGCCCGTGTTTAGTATTTATAGTGGTGAAATTATGTTAAAAATCGTGCAAATCGTTTCAATGTAAAATTTTGGAATAAAAAGGAAATGACACGATTTTGCTAGATTTAGCTTGGGCAGTCGCCCAGTAGGAAATTGGGCACTCACCCAAGCAAGATTCTTAGCCACTATTTTTGAACTTTCAAGCCGGGTGACTCGACAGTTGCCCAGTTATACATTTTGGTCCCTGTATTCGATTCTTTATTCTTTTTAAGTCTTTTTTTTTCTTGTAATTTCGGTCCTTCAACTTTTAATTTTATCCAAGTGAACTCGGAACATCTCCAATCTTCATTTTGTAGTTCGAATCAACTATTGAAATGTTGCAATTTAGTTTCCATACTTTAGGTTTTTCCATTTTTCTCTATTTTTATCTTATTTCTTTCAATTCCACTTTCGACCATCGAGTTTCACCTGTTAAACGAAATATACAATAATAGGCTCTATTTCATCAAAAGAATTATTAAATGTCTATATTTGTTGGCCAAATACACAAGATTGTAGAGCCCATCTAAGGCATTTGTATTAGAAGCCCGACTAATGAACATGATGTTAAGGGACAAGTTTCTCATCAATTAAAGAAGAAAAAATAAAAAAAATATATATATATGATTTGAGCTACTCATTTTAATAACACTAACATTTTAAGGTAAAACTTCAAATCTTAGTGTATCAAAGGTCATTAAACTCAAATTAGTATATAGATTTCAAGATTAATGTTTTAAAACGAGTCGCTATCTTGTGAGACACGTTACGGGTAATATTCAACATTGATTAAAGGTAAAAACAAATAAATGGTAAATAATGATGTGTTCTTCCCCTCTTAAAAAGTATCTCCAATATACTCTCTATTTTTAAATAGTACATTCTATTATTTGAAGCGCATCTATAAATTTATAGTGTTAAAATTTTGAAATACTCCAACAAGCTTTTTATATTTAATACTTAAATTTATTACTCCTAAAAAATATTTATTATTTTCTTTTATATTTTATTTTAACTTGCCTTTTTTTAAGATTATTTTGTTATTTTCCTACATTGAAAATTGAGATACTTTGAATGTATTTAATTATAGATAGTGAGTTTAGCTCTCCAAACCCACACTCTAAGTGAAAATTTTAATTTAAAGAGTCTCTTAGAACATTTTTTAAAGGTTGACATTAAGTGTCGCGGCCAAAGGTGATGGTGGCTAGGGGTGGGCAAAACCCAAACCAATCCGATTAAACCGACCGACCCGACTCAAACCAACCGATTTGGGTCGATTTTTTGAAATTTTTGGGCGGGTTTTGGGTGGATAAATTGGGTCGGGTTAGGTCGGGTTACAGGTTGGCAACCCAAACCCGATCAAACCTGACCCAACCCGACCCGGAAAAAAATAAAAAATAAAACAAACCCTTAACCTAAAAGTTTTGCCCAAGAAAAACAAGGCGGCAGCAGCCAGCAGCCTCGCTCAACTCCATCTCTCACAAGTTTTGCTCTCGCGTCGTCCTCACTCTACTCTCTTCCCGCCATCCTCTCGCCGTCTCTCCCTCTACTCTCTCCGTCTCCGTCCTTTGCTCAAGCAATCGGCACTCGGCAGATTGCGAGACCCGACCCAATCGTCCCCCACCCACCAACAAAAGGTAATTTTTTGTGACTCACTACCGAAATTTCAATAATTCTGCCCCACTGTTTTGGTAAAATAGAGAGATAATGGCATGAATGGGCAATAAGTTTTTTCAGCAGTATGAAAGGAAACATGAAGATGTTACATTTTAGAGAGAGATTCTGATCCACGTGTGTAAGTTGTCAAGTTAAAGGTTCTAGATTTTGAGATAGTTGTTTTGCTTTGGCTTTATTCTCAACAACATAAAATTGTTTTATTGCACGTTCTACTTGGAGTTGGGGACTCACTCATTTTATGTATTTATTACTGCAATTTGTCTTCTATATTTGTCAAAAGAATGGCAATCTTTAGTAGATGGTAGGTTATTAAATGTGGGTTTGTTTTTGTGAAGGATTGTGTGACTCGCGGTAGGTTATAAATTGATGGTTGATGTAGAAGCTTTTTAATAGAAAGTGTGTTATATCTTCATGGAAATACAATGGAAAGAAATAGCTGTAGTTGCTGAAAGTGTAAGGCTTATTTAGTTTCAACAGCTGTTACTGTAATTGAAGGACTATTCTTAATTTAGAAGATATGTTCTTCATTTTTACCAAAATACTGTTAAGTTGATGGGGTGAGTATCAGCGTAGAATAATGAACTATTGGAAAGTTTCTAAAAATCCCCTAATAGCATGTTATTCATACTTTTATTGGGGTAACGTGGGTGATCAATTTACCTGAATATGACAGTTATTAATGATTACCTTTCTGAAAAGCTGATGTGTTAGAAATTCAATTTACTAGGTCCCTATTTGACATGGATTAAAATCAGTTTTTTTGGAAATTTTTATAAAAGTTGATGAAATGTATGGTTAAAAAGTTGTGAATCCCATGTGGTAAAAATTAAATGTTGACTTTGATTTAAGATTAAAATCGGATTTTAATCAGAACCAAACAACGGCTAATTGTGCATTTATTCACTCTACTTATATACTTCCTTTGCTAACAAATTTAATATCTGATCACAGTGACCACTCTGTGTTATGCTGATTGTTTCTGTGCACTGTAGTTTATGCAGATATGAACTGAAATTGAATTGATTGTCATATTAATTATCAATTTTCTTTTGTTATGCTCAATGTTTAAAAATGCGTTCATGGATGCTGAGGTATTTTTCTTCGTGATGCCTAACCGTAAAATAAAAATGTCAAGAAATTATTACATTCCAAAATAAGCGCTTATACACAATTAAATTATAACTAATCTTCAAAGTTCATAGTAGAGCAATTATAAGTGTGAAAATATACAAAAGAAAAATCTAATAACAAAAAAAAAATAAAAAAAAGGAAAAATGAACTATTATCTTGGTGGTATAGTGGACTATTTCGAAAAGGTTGGGTATATGAAAAACACAATTTTTTCACGTTTTAGTGGGCGCGATGGGCTATTCCCAAAATGGACCAATTAGAATTTTTATATTTTGTGGCCCCACACCTATAGCAGAGTTAAACAAGTCTCTAGAATTGACGAGACCTAAAGACCAGGTGCTACCAGCCGTAAACACACACAGAATTATATAAAATCTCACCCAAAGAAGAGAAGAAAAGATAAAAGAGAGAGAATATGACTCTTATATCTTGGATAGTTGATACTTCTTCTGCCTTTAAAGCAGGCATGAGCTAATATATCAAACTTATATCTATGACTGAGCACGGTTTGGTTTGGGTCAATTTCGACCCCACCCCGAAACCGAAACCAAAGTAGTCGGTTTGGGCGAATTTCAACCCAAACCGAACCAACCTAGCTCATCGATTTGGTTTGGTTCGGTTTGTTTACCCAAGCAATGACCTAGCGAAGCTCCAATCAAATTTTTTATTTTCTATGCTTTCTTCTCTTATGAAATGGTTGGAGCTATGAACCTTACCTTATTTATTATGAAAAAGGAAGGTTAATTGGTTTGGACTTTTGTCCAAACTGATTTTTTCTATAAAAAAACTGCCTTGGATTTTGGGCCCACTTCCATATAACTTTGTTTTGGATTTGTTTAACATTTTTTTTTTTGGGAGCTATAACCTACAGCAACTACCAACAGGATTGAAAATTCAAATTTCAAATAATGAAAATCATAACCGATCTTTGTAATATCTAAGCAATATGTGCACAACATCCTATTCAACCTGTAATTTAAAACGCATCAAGACCATAACCTATTCAACTTATTGTTGTCAGCCAGATTCCAGACCATAACCTGTATTTAACTGACAACCTATTTAACATGTAATTAACACATCCAGACCAACCATAACCTGTAATTAAAAAATGAGGATTCAATGTTATAATTTACACATAACTATAACCAATAGCCTGTAAACTAAGCAAATTCATAAATGTCATCGATCCATAACCATAAATGTCAAATTCATAATCTAACAGCTTGTATTCTAACCAACAACCTGCTAAATGTCAAATTCATAATCTTACAGCTTGTAATCTATCTAACAACCTGTTAAATGTCAATAATCTAAGCAACATAACCACAACCAACAACCTGTAATCTAACCCACAGCCTGTTAAATCATATTTCTAAAAAACAAAAAGCAAAGAAATAAATTTCATTGATCCAAAACCCAACTCCTACGCGAAAAATTTGTTCGACAGCCATCATTTTGAATCACCTTCACCTACAATAGTAACAATACATGATAACTTGAATCATATTTCACTATAAAGCTATGATCTAATGCAATGCAAAAAAAATTAAAATTACCTTGAGCAAACATGTGTAAAACTCCTCTTTTAATCATTGAATGAAATGGATAAAAAAATATTATCAAGAAACTAAAATCAGTAAGTTTCTTACCAAAAGAAAAGGCAAATGTCGCAAATTAGATAACAATAGATTACTGCAAAATATTGATGGAAACAAAAAATAATATTCATGCTATAAAAGCTATAAGTTATAATATGCAACACGTACTTGAAAACTTAGAGATGCAAACAATTATTTATCCTTATTGTTGGAATCTTCATCCTTCTTTGTTGATTCCGAAAGCTCTGAAAAATAAAATGATTGAATTAGCAATAAATGAAATTGAAACACGTGTAATTAACATACTTAAAGAAATAGTTAATTACCTTCATCCAATTTGTTATAATACTCCATACCCTCCATGTAAAATTTGTCTTCTCTTGTAGTAGATTTGAGCTAATTTTTGGTGCAAACTAAAACCTTGATCATCCTAGAAGATAAAGAACTACAAAAGAGATCTAGAATTTTTCCTCCTGTATTGAAAGCACTTTCTGAAGCATTCGTGGACACATGAATTGCCAACACATCTTTTGCAAGTTTGGACAAAGTTCTATACTTATTTCTATGTACTATCCACCAATCAAGGACATAAAACTCCCTATGCTCTATATCTTCACAAGCATCCAACAAATATAAGTCAACATCATTTTTTATCTCAATTGAATCTTTTGCTGCTTGTTGTACCTTTTTTATTTGAAAGGTAATCAAATATTTTATTAATCAACGCATAATACACAGGAAGTGTATTATCAATTCAAATCGGAAAGTAACAACATGAAATTAGGCAGCTCATCTATATGTCTAATAGCCGCAGCATTAAACCTATACGATGTAAAATAAAACAATTCCTTAATCTGCTCTATTGTCCGTGATTAGCCTTCAAAACAACGATTGTTTCTCTCTCTCCACACACACCCCATATGATACAGCCCGGAATAAGGTCCCAAATAAGTTTGCTATCCTTATCGTGAAACTTTTTCCTCCATGCCTTTAACTTGTCCTCCATACGCCTCGGTAATACCCAATCCATGTGTTGCGACACCAGAATATCGTTCCACAGTAAACAAGCAACATCACAATGAAGGAATAAGTGATCAATCGTCTCCCCATCCCTCTTACTTATATAGCACCACTCGGTAACATAAAAATCCCTTATACAGAGGTTATCCACCGTTAACACCTGTCATCTGACCACCGTCCATAGTAAAAACGCCAGGCGTGGGGGCAGTTTACACTTCCATACCATCTTCCAGGGGAATGAACTCTCTACAAGACCCAATAAAGATCTAAACTAAGTGCGAACTGAAAAAATATCATCTCGTGTCGACCTCCATCTAATATTCAGGCTCAACAATAAATCACTTTTATTTACCAAATGCAAAAATGCTAATTTTGAGACATACAACAATTTTGCAGAAGTTCACAAAACACTTAATTGATTTGATTCTTCATGCAACTGATTCTTTCGTCAACACAACAAAAGTTTATTCTTCAAGAAGTCTAAGTTCCCTCTTATAGCCTCATTCAATGGAGATCTAAACTTGCACAGACAATATCCACGATATAAGCTCAGTAAAGGTGATACCCACTAATAATCTCCAGATGTCCCTTCTCAATGACTTCTTTTCATTTGTAATCTAGTCAAACGTATACCGTTCCATGACAAGTAGAGTGCGCACCCATCTTGAGATCTTTTCAATAATGAGTTCATGTGAATCAAGGGAGTGGTACAAGTATAGCCTCAATGTCTTTCCTCATACACCTTTTCCCTTATTGGAAAGAACATGTATTTTAGAACATTCAATGAACATACCAGCATGCAGGGGCTGGTCTGGGTAGCCCCACCCCATTTACATTTTCCTTGCTAATTTTTTCATATGTAAAAAAATAAATTTATGTGGAATTTGTTTTTACATTAGCCCAGCCTTCAAAAAAAAATTAATCTAGTCCTGGATCCACCCTGCCAGCATGTTAAACTAGTACAGTTCAAACAAAATGTATCATTTTACGATCTGCGTGCCTACATATCATGCTATAAATGAACATAGACAAGGAGCATGTAACAAGAAAGTAGACAAGTTTAAGGGAGAATGAAACAAGCTTTTGTAAATTCATAGAATTCTTGACATTAGCACAAGTTACACAAGGGATCTATGAAAACAATGTATAAAGAACTCATTTATTTTTCTGGAAATAAGGAGAACTGCCACTTACTCTGATTATAGAATCACTCATTAGCAGCTCTTCTGCCAATAATTCAAATTCCGACGTCGAATACTGTGCTAGACCAAAGCTCAACACTCCACCACACAAGAGGCTGATTTGTCCTTGAACCTTTATAACGTGTCATAAAAGATGGTTGAATCAGATTCTCAAAAGCAAACTTATACTCAACATAAAGGAATAAAAAACATGTAGTGGCCTAGATGTCAAAAAAAAAAAAAAATAAATAAATAAATTATCAGCATGTCTGAACGATCTAGTCACTGTACGTACTGAAAAGTTGAACTTGATGCAAAGGATTAAGGCATAATTGAATGCATCAATGGAGATGATCGCAGGAAAGATTAGGTAGGAGCTACTAATCGATTATTTCAACCAGATTCTCGCAAGCAAACTTATACTCAACATAAAGGGATAAAAAACATGTACGCCTAGATATCAAAAAAAAAGAAAAATTATCAGTGTGCCTGAACGATCTAGTCACTGTACCTACTCAAAAGTTGAACTGGATGCAAAAGATTAAGGCATAATCGAATGCATCAATGGAGATGATCGCAGGAAAGATTGGTAGGAGCTACTAATAGATTATTAGAGATTTAAAAATGGACTTAGCAGTGTAGGAAATACATAAGAATGCAAAAATAGAAAATCCGACATGTATAAGGCACGAGTATTAAGGAAGAAACAGATGTTCAAGAGAGATTTTCCTCATCTTAAAATGTAAGATCTTTTTCTTTCTTTATTCAGATCAGTTATTGAAGATGAAATAAATTAGACGAAGGATATAATCAACTTCCGAAAATGTAGCCAATTCCATGGCCTAGCTCCAAGAGCAAAAGGAAAAGGCTTGATTGAGCAGAAATAGATAGGAGAAATGATACAGAATAAAGAAGAAATACACACAAGAGAAGGATCATCAAATTATGGAAGGCTAAACATGATTCTTTTAAGAACCTGCTGGTCTCCAAGCATTAAAAGATTAACACACAAAACAAATGTGAAACGCTTCTCCTGAATCAAGAATACGTGTTAAAGTTGGAAACCCAAGAGAGTTTGACACATAAATTGATCATCCAATGTAAAGTTCTAGTTGAGAAGCAGACATGCATAATTCAGAGTGGTAATGCTCAAAAAAGTGCTAAAGCATGCAGTTTCTTTATTCTTTTGTTCAGTATTTATCCCAAAGTTAACTGGGTGCTCATAGATGAAATTTTGGTATAAAGAATGTTATTTTTTGAACATTCTCATTGAATGTGCAACTATTATCCCAAAAAGAATATTGCATCTATATTTTCATATGGGGAAGACATTAATTCAATTAAGCGAAAAAAAACTAAGGTATCACTCGAGGCAAAGAAATAACAAAACTAAAACATCATTTGGTTGACAAGAGTTCCGAATATTATATTGACTAAAATATTTCAGTTTGAAAGAATATCATGTTAATCCTCATATTTCTTCTTTTGGTACTTCTTTGGGTGACAACAAATAAAAAAGGGCGAATGCTGTTATTCTCCATAAAGATCTTTGCTGGTACTCTGCCATGCCAAACAAACTATTTTATCTTCAATGCATGAACTGCTATGAGCAGCAGACTATGATTTAGAAAAAATAGGAATATATACACACATGCAATAATAACAGAGATGATGGGATCATAAAAGTTAAAACAGCAGGCAGTACATGGGTCAGACAGTAGAAAAGATGGAGTAAATGTCTCGCAGCAAATGAACATATATCTAAGAAAGAACATTAAAGAAAATTTGTGTGCCTCAAGTTATTTAAATGATAAGAAAATCAAATAGACAACAGGTGCCTTAATATTATGGGAAAGAGAAGTACTCCCAGACAAAAGATGTGTTGTTGGTAAAAGAGATGCACATCGAAAGGAAAAACAAAAAACAATAACATCTACCATAACAAAGGGCAGGAGAAAACAAGAGGCGCCCCTGTGAGCAGGGCAAGAAACGAAAAAGTTTCAAACATATCCAAGCAAATTCATGGACAGATTTAAAGATCAACCCAAAAGGACAACCAAATTTCTGCTTATGCAGGAAATTAAGAAAGATGTTTCAAGCAAAATTCACCATAGTAAAATATACATTCCATACATCAGAAAGCAAGATAACACATTTGGTAAGTGTATTGGCAGGAACAAATATCTGAAGTTCTCTGACCTGGACACGACTCCATAGTAAGGGAGCAGCAGCCTTTGCCTTATTCTGAATATAGATATTTGTCAAAAATAGCTGAGGAAATTCCATAAGAAGTGTGTCTGTATATGTTGATTTGTTGTGATTGCTGACAATAAGGCTGCGAGGAACATTGTCATAAACTGTACCAGCAGCACCTGCATTCTCTGGGCAGCCAAGACTACTTCCTCCTGCAAAATACAAAAGTATGAAGCTACTATAGCTAGTATTTCAGGTCCAAAAAAACAC
This sequence comes from Fraxinus xanthoxyloides, assembly GCA_903798325.1. Taxonomy (NCBI): domain Eukaryota; kingdom Viridiplantae; phylum Streptophyta; class Magnoliopsida; order Lamiales; family Oleaceae; genus Fraxinus; species Fraxinus xanthoxyloides. The sequence goes on along the minus strand of CAIGRL010129938.1, from coordinate 2,824 downwards.
CATATAATATATCAGTGTCAAGCACTATGAAATTTTTCAAAGGCTGGATATTTTTGAACTAGGCATGTAGTTGAGACAGAGAAGCAAGTTACAGTGCCAAATTAGTACACTACAAAATTATAGTTAATTCAATACCAGAGTGATTGATAAACAGGAGGGCAGGTAGAAAATGAAGGTGAAAAATGAGCCAAGCCATTCGTGAATGCCACATGTTCGGCACATATAATTTTTTTGTGTGTTCACTCATTCATAATGATTCAAGCTTGTATGCTTCGTTTTATAAATGAGATAGCATAAATAATCCCAGCTGGCTCAGGTGTTCATCAACACTATTAAGATATGCAAACATATAGCAGAGTTTCTATAGATGCCCAATTGTTTTAAATTTAAAATAGCCATGACAGGGAAGATAGTTATGCGAGAGTGAAATTCAAAAGCAGAAGTTTAAACAACTTCAACTAATACTCTCTTGGTATCCATTGTCTGCCAGCTCCTAATGAGGTTCCACCCATGGCCACCACCCAAGATTTCAGTCATCATTTCTCTTTATGCACACATGGACAATACTTACAGTCAATCGACTTTGTATCACTAGCCTTTTGATAACTCTAGCTGCTATCACATAATCCATCCCACCAACACATCACCCTAAATACCCACCAGTACCAGCCAACTTTAATCAGATGCCCACAAGTTCAATCAGATGCACAAGGCCAGATCTCAATCCCTTCAATTCTCAACTTCTGTAGATAAAGCTTCATAGAAATACATGCAATTTTCCTGTGTGATGGGGCAATGGTGCTATGATGTGGCTGTGTCAGAGCATGCTTCATTGTCTTCAGTTACAAATTTCTTGATTGAAAAGAACCTACTGCGAAATATTGAAATAAGGTTGAGAAGCTGCTATTGTCATAGAAGATGGTGAATGACAGTCAGCATAGAGGATATTGAACTGATGTAGGCTCCTTACCATTCATATTCAATGCAGACTTCCTTTTTCTTTGTTTTTTTTCACATATATATCTACCACCTTGCCTTAACATTTATGAAGCATCCAGTAAAATGGGCATATTAACTTACCGTAACCACGTGGGAAGTTAGCATAGATATGTGCGCGTGCGCCTCGCAATGGCGTGTGTGGCAGATATATTGAATTTGAACTCTGTCCCACATGATATATTGATTGAACTCTGTTCTCTTTTTAAGGGAACAACTACTTTTCATCTACAGGGATAACATTGGTGAAGAAAAAGGACTGTGGTTGATATGGATCTACAACATTCCCCATTTCCTTCTGATATTAGAACTTATGAGAAAACTCAAGCATTAGAAACCAGCCCAACATGAGCAAGCTAGCCCTGAATGTCAAATTTGTAGGGTAGCAAAGCTCAAACGGTATTTACAAGCATGAGCAGAACTCGAGTGAATCATAAGTCAAGATGGTCAAGATGGACCAAGCTAGCAAGCCCGAATAGCCCCAAGCTAAGTTCATTTGGAGTCCTGGTGGAGACAAAGATCTGAACCTGTCCGTTAACTAACTTCATCCTAATCTCACTCACTCCCTATTTGCTTCAACTTTCATCAAAACCAAATAATCAGATGTGGAAAATCAATTGATTTTCCAATTTTGACTCATCTAATCCTACTTTTGCTTTGAACTGCCAAGCAGCAAAAAATACAAATTTCCAATAAGTTAATTAAATCAACTCCAGCATACTCTGGAACATGGCTATTATATCACAAATATAAGCAAATGACTGCTGGGAGTCAAGGAGATAAAATCATGTTATAACGAAAGGGAAATCGCTTGCATCTTAAACTACCTCAACTGCAGAATAAAACTTACAATGAATTAAAATACAAGAAGCATGAGGAAGTCCCAAATGATGGCACGTGTCTACGTTTCAAGATATGGTGTTAAGTGATCTGGCTGTACCATGCCTCCCCGCACCACCCACACCCCAGGAAAAAAAAGGGAAACGTAAAGGAAATAGAGAAGGTGGAAATTGCTTATAGGATCCACTAAAACCGTCAATTTAACATGTCATATGCATGTGGTGAATCTTGGATAGACCAATATATTTCTACAGCTAAACCCTTAGGAACCAACCTCCTTAGGTTTTACCAAGGTTCTACAAAGATATGTAGTTCTACGTTACTTGAGAACAATTATCAATAGTTAGAACGTTATACAAGGAAAAAGAGAGAACAAAAAATCTTATAACCTAAAAGGCAAAACATAAAAAGATGTCCCAGGTCCTACCATGTGCAGCTATTACCGGTTCATCGTGCCTGCTATAAATATCAACAGCAACTCTGCCACCACCTCCTCCTGCAAAACCGCCACCACCACAAGCACTTATTCTACCAATTCCAATCCTGCAATTTACCAAAAACACGGAGAATTAAAATTGCGCGTAATTTCTTATTGAAGAGAGTATATAAAAACACAGCTAATATTTTGCTTTCCCAATCGAAGATAATGAAGTAGAAAGAACACATAATTGATTCGAGGACAAAAATGAAAAACAGAAAATAGAAAAACAAAGCATGTATTTACACATGGATAAGTTCTCAAAAAACAGAAAATAGAAAAGAACATTAGATATTATTATGATGAGTATGCCAGGTGAACAAGTATATTCCACTGCAAGAAAATTAATAGCTTCCAAAAAATTCTAAGCCCCCGTTTGGCTCACATTAAATTTTTCATTCTCATTCTTCTACTCATTTTCAACCACACATTCTTCAATAAAATAATATTTTCCATCACATCAATAACTTTTCCTTCTTTTTCAACCACTAATTCTCCATCAATCTACTA